>JAPFFP010041974.1:0-14618 GCA_026153255.1 Solanum medicagineum | reverse complement strand
TCAAGCACTTTTGAAAATTAGCGTTAATTTGTCCAAACCATGTCATGTTTCATTTGCATGGGCCAAAATTGCAAGGTGTGGGGTGTTACATTGATGGAGGGTTTTGAGAGAATTAAAAGTGTATTTGACATGAGAGTGATGATTTTTATCCTTTGGAACCTTGGTTAGGTCTTTGAGGAAGGTTAAGATAGCATTTGAAGTCTAAAAATGTCAAAGAATAATTAAAATTAACGAAAAACGTCATTAGTGAATGGATGGAAAAATTGGCAAAGTATTGTCTCACTGAAGACTTCACTGGCCATGTGGAACTCCACGGGTTATCTGGAGTGTCCGTGAGACAAAACTTAGAGAGAAAAATGGAATTAGAACATTTGACAAAAAGTTGGCATCGACGTCACTTTGGCGGCCACTTTCACAGACCGTGTAGTGTTACACGGACTGTTTACTGGTTCGTCCCACCTCACTTAGAAAACTAAATGCTGCAGGCAAGGACAGTCCTAGGTACCATGGCATGTACCCCTTTACACAAGCCATACAAGGCTGTCGTGGCCCATGCCTTAGCTTCCAATGCCACCCACGCGTAGCCAAGCGTCCTAAAATGCCTCCACATTCCTCCTAACGACCAGTGGTGAGTCACACAACCTGTGCCACAGGTCGTGGATCAAGAATTAACCTTAGCATGCCATTTTCCAGCCGCAAACATTTCCCATGACCCGTACAAGGCCACACTGCCTGTATGGGTGCCCATGGGGCTTCACTGCATGGGAGTGTCTCACGAAAACTATCATAACTCCTTCATCCGACATCGGAATGAGGTGAAACCAAGTGTGTTGCTAAGATAACTCAATGGGGTTTCAGTTGACATGTCGTGGGCCACGAAGTTCCAAATAAGTGAAGAGTTATGCTTGTTTAAAGCTGACCCTTGTATGAACCATCACCAAAAACTCAACTCTTAGAGAAGTCTTGGACTCGTTAGGTACTAGGAATCTCCCAGGGGCCTAATACACCCCAAACCTTACTAAATAAGGCTTGAAACATGGATACATAAGAGCATAAAGTTGCAGGGTGCCATACCATCCCAAAAGGAACTCAAGTTCGTGGACTTTAGGGATGTTATCTCTTTATTCAAAGTGTCGATGTCGTTTATCATAGCCAATGAGCTTGCACTGCCAACGTCTTTTTTCTCCATAGTGCTTACCCTTTCTTTCAAACTGGTTACTTCTTTCTACAGATCCTCCAGTGTCACCTCGAGCCTGTCCATCCTTAAATTTTAAGCTTCAATCAGTTCCCTTTGCTTCTTTTTAGCCTCAATATGGGGGGAGGGGAGCTAATGCCTTGGATATGGATACCTTAATCAACATGGGCAAGGAAGACTCAACTCAAGTGGCACAGGCTTCAACCACTTTGGCTAACCGTCCAATGCTCCAGATAGTAGCTTTAGTGATCAAGTTTTAATCTTTCTTGACCCAACACTTATCCTCTGCTTGAGTGGGAAGGAGTGTAGTAAAGGAGGAATGTAGTGTAGGGAGGAAGAAGTTATATCTACTTTTGAGGTTAGCTTTGCAGTGTCAAACTCGAGGGCCTCAAAATCAACTATTGGTGTTCTGTCAACCAGCTTCTTCCTTGCCCTGTCCTCCTTGTGTCTTTGAAACTCAGCCTCTATATGCTAGATATCAGTGGATGTTGTTGGAGTGACTTCCACATCAGTATTTTTATTACTAGGCGCTCTGGCTCAGTTGCATAAAGCAATGATGAGGCTAGGAAATGGTAGTGAGGTCTGCACTTGCTTTTCCCTGGTGAGGATATTTGTGGCGATGATTGCATCGAGGTTTAACTTCTGATGGTCCATGATGTTTCCAACCAATGTTACCTTAAAGTTTCTAAGGATCGACTAATTTTTTGAAGGCATTAGGTTGCTACTAATAAAACCAAACCAAAACCACACCAGTATACACATCTCCTTCTTTTAAATAATGGCTCCCTCCTCTAATCATAAGGAAGCAGGGATTCTGATCATAGGCGCCAACCATGCTTTAATATCATCAAATGTTCAAGACCTTCATTATCTCATCAATGTGATTTTTATATCTATATTTACATCTCAAAATATCATTGATCTCTGCTTTACTGCACGAGACTTGCACACCTTTAACTTCCACCATCTCAAGAGGTTTGACAACAACCTTCTCTCTACTTTTACCTTTTGGCATTTCCTTTACATAGGCCTCATAGAATTCACGGATCATGCTTGGAATGTAAGCGGCCTGAGGTTTTTGGTGAAAGTTTGGATATTATGACTTTTGAAAGTATCCCAAACCTCAAGATACATATCAACCATTCCGTGTGTTGATAGCTACTTCTCCTCTAGAATTGTATTTTTCCCCTCCGCTGTAACCCTGTTTAAGTGTCTTGGGAAAATTTTCTCTTGGATATTCTGAGATGTTTTGAGGAGATGATCATGAAGGGCCTCAGATGTAGCCTCACTTCAATGTCTTTTGGGACTTGGCTCCGAAATAGGTCGACGTGTAGGGGTTTTGGAACCCTCTCTTTCTCTATCTGGACTAGTCTAGGTCACATGTAAGGACCTTTCCTCATCACTGTCAAACTACTGGTGTTCAGTATCCTTCATTTTGCCGTTACCACGCAATTCCATGCGAGGTCTCTAAGATTGTTCCTCTGCCCATTTTGGGGCTATAGTTATTCCTTGAGTTGCTCGGGATCCACCTCTAATGACAGGTTTCTTTTTCTTACCCATTTCTGCAAAACAAACTCAATGTATGTTGTGAGTATTAATCGTAATGTAATTAGGTTCAACATTATGCGCAAGGGAATCATTCTAGGTTAACAGGTCTATTTAACTGGCAAACATGATCGATGAAACTTCAAACTAATTTAACATTCAAATAGATCATCACCTTTTTACACATTTTCAAACTTTCAATCACTGCTACTTCAGGCAATGGTGGTGAAAGTTTAACAATCCGCTGAATTGATTCTGTGATGAAAAATATCATCACTAAAAGTTGCAGAATTCAACATGAAATATTAGTCAAACAAAGCAGTGTGTGTGACATTTCGGTGTATCACCAAGTCCACTTTGGTAGTCCAAATTACCATTACCAAAATTTACTGGCAAGGCCAAACCCCATGCATTCAAAATTTTGATTAATTTGCACAAGAATGATGGGAAAATCATAACACCAACCCAGTATCAATAATCAATTCACACGTATTCATCTGTTGCTACCTTTACATGGTCGTGATAATGACATCCTCAATGAATCAATGACATGCCTTTAAGAATGATATCACTCAATCTATCATAGGGCGAGTTCACTTCTCTCCAAAGAGTTTGGGGGTTTCTCAGACTTCACCCACAACCCAGAAGCAAAAACAATACAAAAAGCACGCGTATTCATTCATGACATTATCATGATCAAGATATTATCTCAAGTTAAGGCTATTAATCAAGAAATCAAGTTCAAAATTGAGACAACATACTATTGCATTCAACCTTTAGGCAACAAATTTACCAAATCTAGCCCTAGCCCATAGCACATGCATAGTCAATTTCATGATTTTCAAGTGAGTCAAACAACCAAATAAACTAAACACTCATGAAGCATAGGATTCTAGAATCATAAAAACACATCATCGACAAGATCTCTAAGAAGATTTTAACCACAAACTATGATTGAAAAGCTCTCAAAACCCTGATCAATCCTTCATATTTGAAGACCATTTTTTCAAAAAGAAACTAAGGAAAGTTCCAAAAACATACCTCTTTGATGATAAACTAACAATGAGAACTCTGTAAGAGATTGTTTTTGCTGATGAACTTCTTTACACCAAGGAAAAATTGTAAGAAAAGACTGAAGGGAGTGTTGAGTTGTAAGCAAAGTAAAAAGGAGGGAATATGAAAAGTAAAAGGCCCAAGACATTTGAAAATCCTTTAATAGGTTGGTCTAGTGCTAGAATTCAGTGATGCAGATTCACACTGCCAGACACTTTTGGTGGTATGCTGAGTGTGCTAGTTACTACCTCTTTTAACATAATTCAAACCTTAACTATAGTCACAAAAGATGGTGAAACTGACCGCCACTCATCTACATTGGTGATTCATCAAATTGCAAGATAGGCCACCTAATTTGGCAGCACCTCAAGTGTCATCAGACTACTTAAAAGGCGGTCGAATTGCCAATCCGCCGATCGGCCCTTTGTATCGCTCTTTAAACATTTCACATTAATCTCTCCATTTTGATGTAACTACATAAAACAACACCCATTATTCAAAAACAAAAACTAATCTACTCATCTTGGGTTGCCTCCTAAGTAGCGCCATAGTTAACGTTAGAGTACGACGTGGTTCCTCCAATCCTCATGTTACCTTTGATCTTTCTGTCACTGATGCCACTTGGAGATCTTTTGTTGGCTTCAAAGTTCCACAAATGTTAAAAACACAACCTCATACTCATTTACTCTAAACCTCAAGTCCCTTCTCTCAACATCCACTAGGTCCGATAGCAAAAAAATGGCCTACTTAAGATAATGGGCATATCTACATTTACCTCGCATTTCAAGATCATAAAATTGACTAGTAGTATGAAGTTGTCTACCTTCACCAAAACATTATGTAGAATTCCAATTGATCTTTTGATGGACTGATCAGCCATAAGCAATCGCATTGGTGAAGGTGTGGCCATCCCCAACTCCTCTAATATAGCTCCAATGGTCCAAGGAATTGTAAATGCACCAGGGTCCTCTTTCTTAGCAACCAAGTTCTTTGTCAAGATAGCACTGCAATTATGAGACACCTTGATTGACTCACACACCAATGTCCATTTCTTGGTTACAAACTCCTTCATGAATTTAGCATACCCTAGCATTCCGATTATTGCCTCAATAAATAGGACATTTATGTACAATGATTTGAATATATAAAGAAATTTTTGAAACTTTGTATTCTCCTCTTTCTTCTTCAACCTTTGAGGGAATGGAGGATCGATCGTAACCTGAGGAACTTTCAACTTCACAGCTGAATTTGAATTCTTGGAGGATGCTCTTTTAACATTGAAAACATCACCCCAACATTATCTTCTCACTACTCTTGGGATTGCCAAGAGTCTCATCATTTCCATTCATAACCATGTCATCATTATCGTTAGCACTCAATGTGCCTTTTTTTCCTCCAACTTTTTCTCACCTTCTTCAACCATAGGTATGGGCTGAGTGCATTCATCAACTTTACTACTACATGTCATGATACCCAAACATTGCTTGTATGAAATTTTTGGGTTAGCCGTTATGTAACTAGGCAATCCTCCTTTTGGACTTTGGTTTAGATGGGTTGAGATATTACCCAGTTGAGTTTCCAAATGCTTAATAAAAGATGATTGTGAAGTCACTATTTGATTCATTTGAGAAAAAATAGGACTTTATATCCTTTAAAACTTTGTCGGAGGCCTCAACCTTGTTCAAGATTCGAGTCAACTTGTCCTCAGTCCGGAAGTTTTATGGGTTCACCACAAGGTCAACAACCTTCTCCCTATCATTGGGTAGAACATACATATCCCATGCTCCAAGACAGTCTCTCCAACCTCCAACTTGAGGTTGTTTTGGCCAGGCTCTATATCGCCATAAACACCATTGTTCTAACCTTGATTCCTGAGTCGCCTTGGAAAAGCTGGCCGAGAACCCATCATTTGATTACCCATATAATGTACCTCTTCACCATATCCTCCTTTATATGGTACATTATCATACACAACTTCTCCAGCACCAACTACAACATTAACACTTTTTTTAATTTGCTCCCATTATATGATTAGTCAAGAGAACCAACTGGTCATCATTTTCGCCATGTTCTCATCTCTCGATCTTTAGCAATTTGCTTATTGGATGGACCCCTATACATAGAATATATAAGATCCCTTTCATACCAAGCTCGATTAATCTCGATCATGTCATCTAATAACTCACAAGCAACAACAAAAGATTGCTCTATAATTCCATCGGTACCAATTTTTAAACCACACTTTTGTTGACTGCATCAAGATTTATGTAAAAGTATTACAACAATAGATAGTCCAAGACTCCATAGTTCAAGCACTGAAGCAAGTGTTTTCAGAGCCACAACCATGTCACAACATCGATTCTTTTAAAGTCCTTAACACTTCGTCTCAGCTTAACCATTTTTTAAGGGGGAAAAAGTCTTTCACAGAACATATCTTTGAGTGCCTCCCATAAAGTGATTGAGTCCCAAGGAAGCTTACATAGCCACCTCACAGCTTCTCTAGTGATGGAGAATAGGATGTCCTGATGGCCTCTTGTGGGACTCCACAAAAATTAAAAGTAAACACATATTAATGAAGTTCCTCACATGCTAATGGTGATCCTCATGGACAAGTCCCCCCCCCCCCCCAACCACCCTTTCAACTAAAGTAGTTGTAATATAGTGCTAGTGACATGAAATACAACTCCTCCAATCAATAGGGGTAGTTGGATGGCTCTAGTATTTCCCACTTGGTCCCAGTTGACGTGCAACAAGTCATTTGAATCGCTGACATTATCAGCATGGACACTTCTGTCATCCTCCATCTTGATACCTATTAATCAACAATAAAACAACAAGAAAGAATTAAAATAAGACTAACTACAAGAACTTAATTCAACAAACACCTCAGTCACAAAGTAGCACCAACTCCCCACCAATGGTGCCATTTTTGATGATCCATCAAGCCTACTACTCAAAGAAAGCAGGGACGGTCGTCATCAACATATTACCAAACAATAAAGTTGGGGTCGAATCCCACAAGGAGCGGTGGTTTGAGAGTTGATGTTTTTCATTTAATTAGGGGGTTATAACAATTAAAGATAGACATTAAGCAAACAACAACAAAATTAGCAAACCAATCAATAGATATAGAGAGGTGTTAAGGATGTGCAAGTGTGGGAATAGATCTCCTAAATTGGGTCTAAATGTTTGACTAATTGAGGTAAAGATGAGTGAATAGGCTAGGATTCTGGTAACCTAAGTTCAATTTTGACACCAAGTTATTTCATAAGATTCAATTATGAAATCATATATGGATCTCTCTAGGACATGCCTGGTCTTAGAAAGCATAACAAACCACCTAATACCTTATCCATTGAACCCATGTTTATGACATCAAACTCTAATCCCAGAAGGTTTCTAGCTAATACATCCTTTCCACACACTAACTATTCATAATAAAGAAATAATTAGAGACTTGAAGTAGACCCCAAGTTTCAACCTTAGGATTATAGATGAAACTTAGTAGTGGATATAAATTCACTTTGATTAACAACAATATTGTCAAATTATCAAAGAACCAGCATTAGAAATAAACAATCCATACTATTTATACACCCCAACATGGGAGTTTTTGCCAATCATGCTTGAAAATAAAAATTTAATACCAATTTCAGCAGCTAACTACATGGGTATCAAGGATTAAAAGAGAAAAGTTGATTTAAACCAGCAAATCTCCCCAATTTGTGCTTCCACAAGCTTGAAAACCTTTAACCCTTGTAGTATTGAGCAAGAATGTTCTAAGCACCCTAATCTCACTCTCCCTCTATTTGTAAAACCTGAAGTGAATGATATGTACAATGTCCTCTCCAATGTCACGACCCAAGCCTAGGGCCTCGAAATGAAACGACGCATAGGGAACCCTAAAGGACCCCAAGAAAGCCTCTTAACATATTATTACACATCTTTGGTTGCGGAAGTAATAAAATACAACAAGATATAGTAAATAGGGACAATGGTAATAAGGGACATCTTCCATATCATAAGCGTCAAGAGTCAAGAGAGAGTCAAAGTTCATAGCATAATAAAAAATATGTCCAACAAAACCTCTAAAACTTAGATACTTAGCGGATGCCATGACAAGCTATTGGGCTCACCCTCATAGTCAACATATACATAAAAGAAGATAGTCTTGGGACATAATATGAGATCATAAACATCATTTCTGAAAGGGAGGACTCAACAAAGAGCTTGAGAGAAGTCATACTAGCCAAGTGGAGGAGGATGGTCAAGCGGGGTTTCGGTTCCTACATGGTAACATCATATAGGCATAGAGAATGCATTAGTATATTTGAATGTACTAAGTATGTAGGATGCAATGCAATAATAGGTACTCAACATCGATAAAATTCCTAATAATATCCAATAGATAACGTAATAATAATATGGCATGGATGAATGATTCTTGAAGTAAAACATGCTTATATAGAACATTATACATGTGCGAAAAGTGAACATAAATATAGGCAACAATGTACAAACCCTTCGATATGGTTAATGAGGTACCAACCCCACAATATGGTTATACGGGCCTACTATCCCCCGTACTTGGCAACCAAGGTACAAAACCCTCGATGTGGTTAATGAGGTACCAACCCTTCAATATAGTTATTCGGGCCTACTACCTCCTATACTAGGAAACCAAGGTACCAACCCCTCAATGTGGTTATACGGGCCTACTACCCCCCGTACTAGGCAACTAAGGTACCAACCCCTCTATGTGGTTACCGGGGCCTACAACCCCCTACCCCCGATCTAGGCTTGGTCGACTCACAACACTATAGAAGCTCATGATGAAGTTAACATATATAAAATGTACTTTCATCACCATAAAGTCATTCAACTTACAATACATGCATTAGACCTTCAACTCCTTAAGAAATCATAACTGGACATTTCATCAAACACTTGGTTGGTCTATAGAGCTAGTGTAAAACCATGCAATTCAACAGTGTATCATGCTAGGAAATTCGGTGAACAAATACTTGGTAAAACCCTCAAGCAATATAAATCAAAGTCTTATGTCAAATCTCACATTAGATCTTAGATTCATAGCTCTAAACATGCTAAATCAATAACCATTTCATAAACCCTAACATAGTGTGCAGTGAAATTCATAATAAGTAAGACCCATGGTTAAATCAACTTTAAATCATGCAATTTTAAGTAACAAGGAGCTTGGGCATCATGGGTGAAAGGAACCCATGAAAGAAATGCACAAACATTAGGTTTAGAGAATAACTTGATGAAGTTTGGAGATAGAGACTTGAAGTTTCTATGAGAACCTTAGGATTCGGATGAGTTTTGGGACTTGAATTTAGGAGTGTAATATTTGGCTAAGTGTTTGAATGAGTATTGAGAAATATTTTGAATGATATGAGGGTGAAATATTGCTAATTATAGGCATTTGAACATTTTGGAACACATAGGCCAAAGACCAAAAAGTCTTGGACCGAGCTTGAAAAAAACACACAAAATGAACTGAGGCGCGCGCTTGGCGCGTCATGCCTTGGGCATGAAAACCTCACTGGAAATCGCATTATGCAATTTTAAAATTTTGATACAGTTGCTCTTAAATAGAGGTTCCCATTTTCCATTAAATTTGATCCCCTAATCAAGAATATAAAGTTGGATTTTCGATATCGCGCGCGGATTTTGAGATATATGAAAATTATGATTTCGGGCACTTTCTAGGCACATTTTTCGGCACTTTTGGGGGTCATTTCAATATCTCCCTTGGGAACATTCCCGCATGTCACAGAAACATATATAATAGATACAAATATGACAAGTGCAGCCCACATAAGGATGCAGCAATGCACTTAAAAATCATTTCAAAAATCTCAACATAAGTGTAAAATCATCATGAACTTGTTAATTTAAACATGAACGTATGCAATGACATGACGGATGAACTTAAGACTTGAGATAATATAAAGACTTAGATCAATACGTTAGGCTTGACTGTGGACTGGAAAATATAAGGGTATCGCTTTTGTATATCCGCTTCGACCTCCCAAGTAGCACCTTCGATTTGTCGGTTCCTCCAAAGGACCTTAATGGAGGAAACTTCCTTCTTCATCAACCTCTTCACTTGCCTATCTAAGATCTCTACTGCAACTTCTTCATGTGTCAAGTTGTCTTCAACTATCCCCATAACATCAAGAGGCATAATAGCATAAGAGATCACCCACAAACTTCCTCAACATAGACACATTAAAGACCGGATGAACCAATTTCATTTCACTAGGCAAATCAAACTTGTTGGCCACCTTACCAATCCATCTCATCACCCTAAAAGGACTTACATATCTAGGCCTTAACTTGCCGTTCTTACCAAAACATACCAACCCTTCATGGGTGACACCTTCAAATAAACCCAATCACCAACCTTGAATTCATGATCCCTTCTCCTCATATCGGCTTAAGACTTTTGGCAACTTTGGGCTATTTTCAACCTTTCCCTAATCATACTTACCTTCTTCATAGCACCCATAACCATATTCGGACCCAATAGATCCACCTCTCCAACCTCAAACCCCCAACCGGTGATCAAAAACGTCTACCATAGAGAGCCTCAAAAGGAGTCATACCAACACTAGAATGATAGCTATTGTTATATGCAAACTCAATCAATGGAACATGATCATCCCAACTACCCTTAAGCTCCAATACACAAGCCCTAAACATGTCTACAAGTGTTTGGATAGTCCTTTCGGCTTGGACATCCGTTTGAGGGTGAGAGGTTGTACTAAGCTTTACCTTGGTTCCAATACCTCTTTGGAAGGACCTCCAAAAATGTGAAGTGAATTGTGCACCACGATCCGATATGATGGGCAAAGGAACCCCATGCAACTTCACCAAGTCATGAATGAACAACCTAGTATAACGTTCAGCCCCATATGTAGCCTTAAACATTAGGAAGTGAGATGATTTTGTAATCTTATGAACCACAACCCATATGGAATCATAACCGTTTCTAGTCTTCGGCAACCCAACCACAAAATCCATTTTAACCTCCCACCACTTCCAAGTAAGAATCTCTATGTATTGGGTTAGGCCACCCAATTTTTGATGCTCGACTTTGACTTGTTGGCAACTACGACAATTGAAAACAAATTTGGCAATGTCCCTCTTCATGCCTCCCCACAAATACGCCTCTCTCAAATCCCTATAAATCTTACTAGACTCGGGGTGAATAGAATAAGAAGAACCATGAGCCTCATCAAGAATCTTTTCGTTCAAGCTATCAACACAAGGCACACACAACCTACCTTGGTACCTAAAGGCACCATCTCCCCCTTGGGAGAAAACTCCACCTTACCATCTTTTAGCAATGCCTTCAATTCCAATAAAGCAGGGTCAAGATCTTTCTTAGCTTTCACCTCCTCAAGCAATGAAGATTTAGAACTATCAACAATAATAGTACCCCCATTATCAACATTTTCCAACCTAACCTCTAATCTAGCAATTCGATGGAACTCCCTAGCCACCCTTATGCCAACATCATCGACATACGCTGGGCTAACCATAGACACACAACTCAAAGCATTCGCCACCACATTAGCCTTATCGGGATGATAAAGCACTCTTATTTCATAATCCTTAAGAAGTTTTAACCACCTTCTTTAGCTCAAGTTAAGTTCATTTTGAGTGAAGACATATTGGAGTCTCTTATGATTGATGAACAAATCAACATGCATTCCATACAAATAATGACGCTATATCTTTAATGCAAATACCACAGTGGCTAGTTCAAGATCATGAGTAGGATAATTCTTTTAATGCACTTTGAGATGCCTAGAAGTATAGGCTATGACCTTGCCATTTTGCATTAGAACACAACCCAAACCAACTGTATAAGCATCACAATACACTACAAAACCCTCTAGACCTACCGGTAGTGACAATGTAGGAGCGGACACAATCTTATCTTTCAATATTTGGAAGCTCTTTTCACACTCATCAGTCCACACAAACTTAGCCTTCATTTGGGTCAATTTTGTCAGAGGAGAAGCGATAGAAGAGAACCCATTCAGAAATCTCTGGTAATAACCCGTTAAGACCATGAAACTTCTAATATTCGACGGGGTCAATGGTCTAGGCCAATTTCTAATCACATCCATCTTTTTACGATCCATCCTAATACCAACCTCGATACTACATGACCTAGAAAGGCAACTTCTTTCAACAAAAATTCACATTTCTCATATTTAGCATACAATTTCTCTTCCCTCAATCTTTGCAACACTACCCTGAAATACCCATATGCTCCTTCTCACTATGTGAATAGATCAATATATCATCAATGAAGACCATAACAAACGAGTCAAGGCAGGGTTTGAATGCCCTATTCATAAGATCCATGAAGATAGCTGGTGCATTGGTCAACCCAAATGACATCACAACAAACTCATAATGCCCATACCTAGTCTAGAAGGTCATCTTAGGAATATCACACTCCCTCACCTTCACTTGATGATACCTGGACCGAAGATCACTCTTATAGAAGTGTCTAACCCCTTGCAATTGGTCAAATAAATCATCAATCCCTAGAAGAAGATACCTATTCTTGATGGTGACTCTATTAAGCTACAGGTAGCCAATACATATTCTAAGAGACTCGTCCTTCTTCTTAACAAACAACATCGGTGCACCGCAAGATGATTGGCTAGTCCTAATAAAACCCTTCTCTAATAAATCCCTCAAGTGCTCCTTCAACTCCTTTTGACTCCACTAGGGCTATAAAGTAAGGGGATATAGAAATGTGTTGAGTATCGGGGAGGAGGTCTATACCACAATCTATATCTCTTAAGGGAGAAACACCGAGGAGGTCATTTGAAAAGACATCAAGGAACTCATTTACAATCGGAACTGACTCTATGGGAAGGAATTTGGACTCTACATCCCTAACACTCACAAGATGATAGAGACACCCCTTAAAGAACAACTTATGGGCTTTAATGCAAGAGATGAACCTACCCTTAACCACCACATCTTGACTTGCCCACTCAAGGATGGGTTCATTTTTGGATTGGAATTTGACCCCATGGGTTATACAATAATTAGAAGCATAGTATGCATGCAACAAATCCATCCCAAGAATAACGTCAAAATTGACCATGTCTAACTCAACAAGATCACAAGGCAATATTTTATGAAAGATGCAAATGGGACAATTTCTATAGACATTTCTAACAACAATAAATGCACCAATAGAAGTAGATACCTCATATGACTCACACAATAATTCAGGTTCAACATGAACTTTTTGGCAACAAAAGGGGTAACAAAAGAAATAGTAGCACCCGGATGAATAATGCATACACATCAAAATCAAAGAACTTTGACATACCAATAATAATGTCGGGCACCTCATCAGCCCATTGCCTCCCATGAAAGCATAAAACAGATTGTACCTTTGGGCACCACTTTGTTGACCACCTCTCCCCAAAGGAACCCATTGGCACCTCGGCGTTCAGGATAACATCCTTACCTTTGTTATGATTTCGAGGACAATCTATTGCCTTGTGCCCCATTTCCCCACAATTATAGCAAGCACCGGTGTTCCTCAAGCATAGGCCACCATGATCCTTCGTAACACCCATACCTTACAATATTGGCACAATTCAAATGAAACATGAAAAGGCTTGTACAAATTGACGCTAAATTTTAAAAGTGCTTGAATCTCGTGTCAATGGGCTATATGTGCGTTTAACACTTAAGAGGGTCGATTGAATACATGTTTTGTGTTGAAATAAGGAGATTACGACCTTAAATGAAGTAAGAGAATTGAGGTGCTTGTAGGACTTAGAAGCTAGCGGGTGAGTCACCTACTTGCTTAGCTTAATATCGCTAGTTAAACGGAGACGAGGCTCAACGTCGAATTTGTTCAAGTTCGATTACGAATAAAGTCCTTGTTAAGGGTGTAACTTTGGCCCATGTTTTGGCATTAAATGGGCTATATTTTCATCCCAATAAGTACAATAAAAAAGGCCCAAAGACACCACACCACTCTCAACAAATTGGGCCCAACTAAGTGAAGAAGAAAGCTTAAAATAGGCAGCCAAACCCATCAACTTGGAGACCCATTTAGGCCTAAGTTTGAGGGCCAAGCTAGTAGGTAAGCAATTTAATAATGTGTGGTATAAGATGGTCAAAATGTCAAGAGCAGGTCGGTGTAATAGCTCTTTATAAAGGGCTCCATAGCAGCTCCACAATTTATTGTTCACTTGAACTCACAAAAAAAAATAGATTTGTCTTCAAAGTTCTCTCAACTTTTCTTCACCTTGTAAAGCAGCTAAAAAGCTCTTCAAGGGTTTTTATACAAGCCCTATACTTTGAAAATAGTCGTAAGAAAGTTTACACATATGTTTAGTATGCTTATCTTATGAAAAATAAGAAGTATATGCTAGTATGTCTATGCTGGAAATTCTGGGCAGATTCTGTTTCGAGAATTGCTGCATGTTTCCCTTTTGTTTTAGTGACTTCTCTATGGTTTTTAAGTTGTATTATGAAGATAACTTGATGTTCATAACATGGTTTGAGTTATAAACATCACCCTAAGGTTGCTTCCCTGATTTTGGTTTCATTTAACAAATGTGTTTTATCGTGTTATCTTAAGCGTCATGTTGATTGGAACTTGCGGGCTATTGTATATAAGGCTATTAGCCCACATCCTTCATGATTCTTAAGTGCTGTTATAAGAATGTTTTAGGTCTATTTATGTGTGTAAATGTTGCTGGAACAGTTTGGTTAGAGTTGGAATAGGTTTGGAGTTGTCAAC
>JAPFFP010041973.1:0-14618 GCA_026153255.1 Solanum medicagineum | reverse complement strand
ATGGCCTGTACAGATGCAGCAGACACATAAAACATATCCATAGGGATAGCCTGTAAAGTTGTGGCCTGTGGTATAGGAATAGTAGTAGTTGGCCCCCTCTCCTCATCTACCTCAAGCTGCGGGGGCTTCTCCTCAGTGGCAGCAGGCATGGAGGTGGTAGTCTGTGAACCCTCATGCGGTGGCGCTAGGGTGAATATCTTAGGCATAGGAGCAGGTTGTGCTCGTGAGAGTGCCACCAAGTTCTCTCCAGCCTTGATTAGATTGGGATCCAAGGTATGCTGGGCCTTAATTAGCTGGTTCAACTAGTTCAAACTCTCCACCCTCAACTCTAGACAGAGCCTGTATATCAAGCAAGGGAACAAGATAGAGGTGGAACTCTTTAGGGAAGCCTCGTAAATTTTCTCGTCTACGAGACGGACCCAATCACTATCATAACTAGCCAAGATGCTAGCAACCAAAACTGTTCGCTTTGGCATTAATGTGTTTTAAGCAAGAGTTTGCCAGATGCATGATCGAACAATCACCTATCAAAACTTGGCGGGAAAACTAAGCGAAGCCTTGATAATGGGCTCTGAGTGTATGGCGACTCATGCAGGTTTTGGACCCTGCTCGGCAATATAACTAGCCACCCATCTCATCAAGCTAGCTTGTTGCTCTAGATGTCTCATCACAAGTAGGTCCCTCGTCTGCCCCACCTTATAGCCAAACTCTGAAGTGGATCTGGAGGCTGGGAACTTTGGTCCAAAAAGCATATAATGAATGGTGGTCTCCAATATATCCACCTGTTGGCTCCTCACTCTCGTCTTGGTCAGTCTGGTATGAGCGAGGGGCTTCTTCCCCTAGGAAAGAGTGTTGTGTACCATGGCTGTGTATGAGGCATAAAACTCCCTCACCATAGTCATGGAGCACCGTCTATGTGAGTGAGTGAGCCACTAAATCCCCAACTAGTTATCGTGTTCTGGAGGCTGGGGAAACTGTCGAGTTTGTCTGATATAACTCAGGGCTTCTTATAAATGGCGCGAGCTGGCTTGCTCTACTCTCTCTGTTGCTGGCCCTCCATGTAGATGTCCCGCATGCCCTTGATGTACCACCAATTCGTAAGGGCATCAGTGGATGAAGAATAAGGCAATGTGGAGGACTTCGTCTCTGATCCATCCTCAGAGCCTGCCTGGGAGCTGGACTCCTCTATGGATAAAGTTATCTGGGGTGAATCGCTCTTATCGTTGCCTCCCTCATTAGACTTAGGAGTTCAAATGACAAGAGCCTGAGTGTGCCCAACCCTGGCAGCAGCTCTAGCCTATGCTCTAGTTATCTATATGTCAAGGTTAGCCTTGATGTCCTCTAATAAGCCACTCATTGTAGTGGCCTGCTCATCATTCGAAGACTCATCTCAAAGCCTTCTCTGTAGGGCTCGAATCTCTTCACATTTTTGACTTTTGGGGCCATAGTACCTGAAACATGAATATCTATGCACCTTGGTTAGCCCCACAAATTAGGAATTGAAATGCAAAAAAAAATTATACTACGTTGTAGAAGGGTCTAATAAAGCATCTTCACGAGCGATATGAACTGTAAAGAGCTCTCGTAAAACATCGGTCCAAACCATTTTTGTCACTAGAAAAGTCTATGACACCAGGAACGATTCGTAAAATTGTTTACGAGTTATAGACTGAGTCATAGAAAATTTCAATGTATGAATATATTCCACGTAGGGATCTAAGAGATCTTTGTACAAGCCGTAAGGTGTTCTACGGCTCGTAGAAGGTCTCCTCAAATGGATACTCAGAAACTTGAGGTTTTTGGAATCTTGTACGAGGGGCAATTCTGACTGGTAGAGAGTACCATGGGTCGTAAAAGCCACTCTAGACAAGAAACACAGTTGTCTAAGTTTCTAAGCCCATCACAGTAGATCCTATACAACCTTTTCAGCATTTATTCTACAAAGATTGAAGCAAAACACACACACCCACATGAATTTTACATCACAACCATGACCGTAACATGTTATTCATCAAAAAATGGTTTGAACCGTAAAGAGCACTCGTAAGACATTAGTCCAAACCATTTTTGTCACTAGAAAAGTGTATAACACCAGGTACGATTCGTAAAATAGTTTACGAGTCATAGATTGAGTCAGAGAAATTTTCAATGTATGAATTTATTCCATGTAGGGATCTACGAGATCTTTGTACAAGCCGTAAGGTGTTTTACGGCTCGTAGAAGGTCTCCTCTAATGGATATTCAGAAACTTGAGGTTTCTCGGAATCTTGTACGAGGGGCAATTCTGACTGGTAAAGAGTTCCACGGGTCGTAAAAGCCACTATAGACAAGAAAATCAGTTGTCTTATTTTCTAAGCCCATCACAACAGGTCCTATACAAACTTTTCAGCATTTATTCTACGAAGATCGAAGCAAAACACACATACCCACATGAATTTCACATCACAACCAAGACCCTAACATGTTATTCAAAGTATACAGCCTATCGAAAGTGAATGAGCATGTTTCCCCAACTATTCTGGCCATAGATGAACAATTTCTCAACAAAATTACGCGCCTATTTCATCACCCATTAATTTACACACAAGATCAATTCATCACATATGGTGGGTGATTCAAGAGACACCAATTATACTATTGAAATCATATAAACAAGGCAAATATACCCAATTTCGGACTTAGACAAGTATTCAAATATAGGCAACCCAAATTCAATTAACACATGTTAAATTCAAACATTGGTTTCGTGTCTAGACTACCGTTCCCAACATGAATTCCAACTCAATCATTCATAGGTAAATGAAAGGCTTTTTTAACTAATCGAGAACTTACCAAGTATTCTGATTAAGTTGTAGAAGATGAAGGAGGTGAAAAGGCTCTAAACCCTAGGTCCCCAAAAAATAGGGGTATGGTCGCCATCGGTGGTTGAAATTTAGTCGGGGTGGGGTTGGGCGAGTAATCTTGTAAATTAGGTTAGAAAGGGGTGAAAATAATTTGACTCCATTATTTATACCTTGATCAAGTCAATTGAAATCTAATGGTTTTTGACTCTATGAAACCTCGATTACGGGACGTAGAATAATTTATGGTTCATGAGCTGTGGTTTCATTGTACATCCAACCCCTAGATTTTAGGATTAGGCTTTGCAGATCAGTCCACGAGTCATAGAGTGATATACGACTTGTAGAGGTGATCGTAGAACCATCAACACTTACAAAGATTTCAAGAAACATACCTGGGGTCCACGAGCCCTATTCACAACCCGTAGATTTATCTACGGATCGTAAAGTTGGCTCATGGACGGGAGTGCACAACTTTTTGTTCATTGGAAATCTCTACGAGATGGTGTATAGGTCGTAAATTATTTTAAGGCCAGTAGAACCAGTCATAAAGACATTTTCTGATGCTCTTCATAGCCAAGAATCGCTGACTTAGCCCTGTACCGGTATATTCTTCATAGAATACACTGTTACCCTATATGCAACTAACCCATTGTCCAAAATTACAATCAAAATATAAGAAAAGAAACTACCTATGAGTCCAAAAATAGAAAATAAACCACAACTACACTATTATATCAAAAACCTTAGGCTACCTCCCAAGCAGCACCTAATGTATTGTCGAAGGCCAACTTTGACAAATTGGTTACTTAAACTTCACCAATTGCCAAGAAATCATTCTTTAGATCATCTAGCAGCTTCATGTACTGACAGATATTGAAGACGACCTCTTCATCATTCAATCTGAACTTGAACTGACAAGCTTCCATAACCTTTAGTGCTCGCCTAGTGGCTAGGAATGGTCTTCCCAAGATGATTGGGACGTCAAAGCCGTCTTCGCAATCTAGGATCACAAAGTTTGCAGGGAATATGAACATTTCAACTTTGACCAGCACATCGTATAGTATACCCACAGGCTTCTTCATCAAGCGATCAGTCATTGATAACTGCATGCTCATCAGAGTAGAGGCTCCCAATCAAAGTTTCTTGAAGACCGCAAGGGTCATCACATCAGTGATGGCACCTAGATCACATAGTGCCCTTGCGAACTCCACATCTCTAATGGTGCAGGGTATGGTGAAAGCACTGGGATCTTCATGCTTCTGAAAAAAGGACCTTATAGCAATAGCACTACAATGCTGAAGCTCTTGGAAGAGCTCTTGGCTTACAGTATTCTTCTTAGTGATCAGGTCATTCATGTACGTAGCATATCTATACATCTTCTCTAATGCCTCAATGAGAGGGATGTTGATCGAGAGTTGTTTCAGCATGGATAGAAAGCGATTGAATTTGCCTTCCTCCTTCCTCTTTTTGATTCTTTATGTAAAGGGAGGAGGAGGCCTTGGAATGGGCATCAACTTCTATGGTGCATTAGTAGCTTCCATCACCCAATACTTGCCCTGATCATATCCTACATCAGCATCTTTGGCCGCAACTATCTCCTATTGAACATTATCCTTATCTGGAGAATCCATGGTGCTCTTGCCACCCCAAGTAGTAACTGTCATACACTGCCCTTCATTTCAAGGATGTTGAACTATGTTTCTAGGTAGTGTACCCCTATGACTCTAATTAAGTTGAGTTGACACTTGACCAAACTGTTGTTCAAGCTATTTAATAGCCATAGAATTAGACTCAATTTTCTGATTGATGGTAGAAATCTCAGATTTCATACCCCTCAGAGTCTTATTCTATGTCTCATCTTTCTTTAATAGGCGATCAAGCATATCCTCAACTTTGAAACTAATTGCACCTGCGTCACGATTATGTGGTGGCATATAGGGGGCATTTCTGAAGTCAACTCTACGACCCCAATCTACATCTCTCTCTGGACCACTGTTCCTATCATATTATCCTCCGCAGTTGTCCCTGAAAGTTCCATCCCTATTGAAGTTGTTACATTAGTTTCCTTGTCCTTGGAACTAATTGTCCTGATTAGACCCTTGGGCGTTGGTCCAGAAACCCCCCATCTAATCAACAACAATACGTGCATCCTCATCATAATAAGACTCATCATACATGGGTGCACGTTGGGATTGATGAACCATTGCATTGACTCACTCTTGGTTCTGCTTCATCATCACCTCTATACCTTATCAAATTTGGGCAAGCTCTTGCATGATTTCTTCATTGATCTTTGCTTGCTCCGGACCAACATTGACAATGCATACACTTTTGGTAGATGCTCTGTCTCTCTGCTCCCATGCATGCTTAGTCTTGACCACTCTCTCAACCTACTCTGCGATCCTTGTAAATGGCTGATCCAAGAACATGCCCCCCATGATAGTCTCATCACAAGCTTGTTGTTCTTATCAAGGCATGGCAGAAGATCTCCACCAAGGCATTATGAACTATTTGGTGGTCCGAGATACTTCTCAAACATTTAGTGAACCACTCCCAAGTAGTACTGATTGAATCACCAGTAAGTTAGTCAAAGTTATTTATTTGGTCCTTCAAGTTGAGCTTATTTGATCTAGGGAAGTACCTCTCTAAAAAGGCCTTCTACAAGTCTGCCTAACTGGTTATCGAACTCTGCGGGAGCTCGGATAGCCATAATGTTGCATTACCTATAAGAGACAATGGGGAACATACGAAGTCCCACACCATCCATAGAAAGATTTTGTGTTTCTATCACACTGTTGTAGATGAATGTAACATTATGAAGGTGGCTATGAGGATCCTTCGATGGTAAGTCCACAAATAGCCTATGGTTCTACGGTATCTGAAGCAAACCACTCGAGACTTTGAACTTTG
The DNA here is from genome assembly GCA_026153255.1 of Solanum medicagineum. Classification (NCBI taxonomy): domain Eukaryota; kingdom Viridiplantae; phylum Streptophyta; class Magnoliopsida; order Solanales; family Solanaceae; genus Solanum; species Solanum medicagineum. The sequence goes on along the minus strand of JAPFFP010041973.1, from coordinate 8,865 downwards.
TGTTTGTCGGTAGTAGTGGTAGCACAATAACTCCAGACAACCCTAAAGCCATAGGGTTCAACCTGTATTGATTGCACTGATAAGCATTGGCATGAAAATCCAAAGGCTATGGAGCAATATCCTCAAGAGGAGGTGGGTTCTCGTGATCAGCATTTTCATTCTCGTTCTTGTTTAGAGCTGCATTGGCCGTACTATTGGTGTTGTCTTGGGCCATTCTCCTTAATATTTGGTGAATATCTGGGCAAAATGTAGTCAAGGGTCTACGTCAGCTTCGTGTATTGGGCATACACTACACTTACACCCTACAAAGAAAAATAAACAAAAACAAAACATAAAATGTCGGAAAGAAGGATTAAACCAAAATTACTATGAATTAACTAGGTCTAGTCGTATTCCTTGGCAACGGTGCCAAAATCTTGATGTCGCCCAAGTTACACCTCATTTTAGAGGATAAAACAGTCGTCGTCAAGAAATAGAACCTAACAAAGGCTAGGGTCGAACGCACAGGAAATACATAGAATCAAGAGAATTCAATGATTGAAATTCGAGTAGTTAACCAACTTACTTCACCAAAGGGGAGAGGGTTTGAAAGTATCCATGGAAAATATATACTAACACACACAAGAGAAAAATCAATATGGAGAGAAACTAGGGTTTTGTGTTCCCCATGATTCCCTAATTCAATACCACCGGATAAGCTAATTCTTTTCTAGTATGTAGCATGTAGGACAGTAATGTCACGACCCAAGCCTAGGACCTAGACATGACACAGCGAATGGGGAACTCGAGGGAACGCCAATCAAGCCTCTCAACTTATCATTACACATCATTGGTCGCGGAAGCATGTAAAAGACATAAAACAAGCATAAAGGAGAAAAGGGCAAAGGCATAGCTCGCCAAAACATTAACATCAAGACAAAGAGTCATAGCTCATATCATAATTACACAACTAGTCCAACAACACCTCTAAATACATAGATAAAGAGGGGGCCAAGACAAAGTAACTAAGCTCACCCTCATTATATAAATAGAACATAAGAAAGTGTTTCAATACATAAATAATAGCAATCACAGACTAAGGTCCTCTAAATGGAGGACTTACCAGCAAGCTTGGAATAGCACCGACTAGCCACGTGGAGAGAGAGGATGATCAACTTGGGCACTGGTTCCTACATGGTGATATCATATAGGCAAGAGTATGTGTTAGTACGTTTTTATTTACGTAGTATGTGGGATGCCACGCAGCAAGAGATAAGTTTCATAATCAACATGCATAATAATAGATAATAGGCATGATATAGCAACATGACATGTAGATCAATGCATAAGTAAAACGTGCTTAAGTCTCCCATCATCTTATAGGATATTATATGTGTATAAGAGACCAAACTAAATTTCCAAAGTACAAACCCCTTGGTAGGTTAGTGATGTTGCCACCCCATCACTTAGGTAGATGAGTACTAACTCTCATCTAGGTTGGTGATAATGCTGCCCCATTACCATGGTGGAGAAGTACAAACCCTTCCCTAGGTTGACCAGTACAAACCCCCATCTAGGTTTCTGATGATGCCACCCCACCTCCAGGTGGACAAGTACAAACTCTTCACTAGGTAATCCGGGTGCTCAAACCCCCCAGATTGGGCATGGTCTATTCTACACTTTATATAGAATTCATGATATGCTCTAGTGCAACACTTCATACACGAATAATCATATACATAAAACTCATTTCATCATCGTAATATCATTCATATCATATCTCATGCTTTGGACCTTCATTCCCTCAAGAAACCATAACCTAACAATTTATCGAACACCTTGGGGTGTTTAGTGGGGATAAAAATGCCACACAATTTGGAAATGAAATCACGCAAGAAAACCTATAGTAAAATGATAAATCAACACCTTGAAATACCCCCAAGACAGTCAAATCACAACCCCTCATCAAATCCAAGATTTTAGAGCTCAAAACATGCTAAAACAACCATACTTTCATAAACTAAAATCATTGTGCAGTAAATTTCTCAATATACAAGACCCACATGTAAAATCATCTTTAAATCATGCAATATTACCAAAAAGGAGGCTTATGCACCATGGGTGAAAGGACCCAATGGTTCAACACCATATACCTTAGCTTTGGATGAACTTGGTGAAGATTGTAGATGGAGACTTGAATCTTGAAGAAGAACCTTAAAGGAGAACCTTAGCTTGGGATGAGGGTTCAGGACTTAAGTTTGAGGAGTGAAAATATGACTAAGTGTTTGAGTTAGTATTGGGAAATGTTTAGGATGATATAAGGGTGAAATATGACTAAGTATAGGTACATGTATGGGATCTTTCATGCCCAAGACTTAAAGTATTGGACCGAACCTAAAAAACATAGTTCAAAAATACATAGGAGCGTGTCGCGAGGGGGACGCGAAAACCCCTCTAGAAATTGATTTTTGAGATTTTTTAATTGCTAATCTTTGCTATTAAATCTGGGTTATTTTCCCCTAATTTGGACCATCTGAACAAGAATCAGAAGTCAGATTTTCGAAATCATAAACGGAGTTTGAGATATAAGGAAATTAAAATTCTGGGCATTCTGAGGCACGTTTTGGGGCACTTTTTGGGGTCTTTACAATATCTCCCTCTTGGGAACATTCGTCCCCGAATGTAAAAGGGATGTACAAGACAAGAGTGATCATGGGCAAATCAGCCCCAAGATGAATGCAACTTAACATGTAAAACACCATTTTCAAATTCTCAACATAAGTATAAAATCATCATATTTTTACCAACTTAAACATGAATGCATATGAATGACATAGGGGCTTAAATTTAAGACTTGATATCACATATAAAACTTAGGATTCGTACCTTAGGCTTGAGTGGAGTGGAAAAGATGAGGATACCTCTTTTGCATGTCCGCTTCAGCCTCCCATGTAACACTTTCAACTAGTTGGTTCCTCTAAAGGACCTTAACGGATGCCACCTCTCTGTTCCTCAATCTCTACTTACCTGTGCAAGATCTGAACTATAACCTCCTCATAGGTCAAGTTATCCCCCACAACACCCACAACATCAAGAGGCACAATGGCATTAGGATCACCAATACATTTTCTCAACATAGAGACATGGAACACCTGATGAACCAAATTCATTTCACTAGGCAACTTCAACTCATAAGCTACCTTTCCAACCTTCTATATCCCCTCATAAGGACCAATATACATGGGGCTCAACTTCCCCTTTTTACCAAAATAGACCACACCTTTAATTGTCAAATAGACCCAATCACCCACTTTGAACTCTAAGTCTTTCCTCGTTACATCAGTATAGGATTTTTGACCACTTTGGGCCGTCCTCAACCTTTCCTTAATCATCTTAACCTTCTCAAGAGCATCCATAACCATATCCAGCACAAATAAAGCCACCTCTCCAACATCAAACCAACCTACCAGTGATCTACAATGTCTCCCATAAAGAGCCTCAAAAGGAGTCATACTGTGGTACTAGAGTGATAGCTATTGTTGTATGCGAAGTCAATCAAAGGAAGATGGTCATCCCAACTACAATTAAGCTCCAAGACACAAGCCCTAAGCACATCTTCAAGTGTTTGAATTGTCCTTTTGGATTGGCCATCCGTTTGATGGTGGAAAGTCATACTAAGGCGAACATTGATACCAAGACCCCTTTGAAAAGACCTCCAAAAGTGTGAAGTAAATTGTGCACCACGATCTGATATAATGGATAAAGGAACCCCATGTAACCTCACTAACTTATTGATGTACAACCTTGCATACTCTTCATCCCCATATGTACTCTTAATTAGTAGAAAGTGAGCCAATTCTGTCATCCTATCAACCACCACCCATATAGAATCAAAACCTTTCCTAGTCTTGGACAACCCAACCACAAGATCCATATTAATTACCTCCCACTTCCAAGTAGGATTCTCTGTCTCTTGGGTTAGGCCTCCTGGCCTTTGATGTTCGGCTTTGACTTGTTGACAACTATGGCAATTGGAAACAAATTTAGCAATTTCCTTCTTCATGCCTCCCCACCAATACACATCTCTCAAGTCTCTATACGTTTTGGTGGAACCGAGGTGGATAGAGTAAGAAGAATTATGGGCCTCCTCAAGAATATTCTCCCTTAAATCATCAACACATGACACAAATAACCTACCTTGGCACGTAAGGGCGCCATCTCCCCCTTGGGAGAAAACCTCTACTTTGCCCTCTTTCACCAAGGCCTTCAATTCAAGCAACGAGGAGTCGAGATCATGTTTGGCTATCACTTCATCAACCAAGGAAGACTTGGACCCATCAATAACCATAGCACCATCATCACCAACCTCTTCCAACCTAACCCCCAATCTAGAACACCTATGCGCCTCCTTAGCCATCTCCCTATCACCACCATCCACACTAGCTAGGCAACCCATGGACACCTGACTCAAAGTATCCGCCACCATATTTGTCTTACCTGGATGATAATGCACACTCATTTCATGATCTTTGAGAAGTTCTAGCAACCTTCTTTGTCTCAAGCAGAGATCGTTTTATGTGAAGACATATTGAAGGCACTTATGATCGGTGAAGGCATCAACATGCACCTCATACAAATAATGATGCCAAATCTTTAATGCAAACACAACGGCGGCTAATTCAAGATCATGGGTGGGGTAGTTCTTTTCATGCAGCTTGAGTTGCCCAGAAGCATAGGCTATGACCTTGCCATTTTGCATTAGCACACAACCCAAACTAACTCTACAAATACACAACAAAACCATCAAGCCCATCCTATAGTGGAATTGGGAATGGATAAAAGTCTATCTTTCAATGTTTGGAAGCTTTTCACACATTCATCAGTCCATGCAAACTTAACCTTCTTTTGAATCAATTTTGTCATCGGGGAAGCAATGGAGGAGAATCCATTCACAAACCTTCTATAGTAACCTACAAGGGCAAATAAAGTCCTAATACCCAACGAGGTCAATGGTCTAGGACAATTCCTAATCACATCGGTCTTCTTAGGATCCACTTTAATGCCATCCCCCGACACCACATAACCTAAGAATGCAACCTCCTTCAACCAAAACCCACACTTTTCGTACTTAGTATACAATCTCTCATCCCTCAATCTTTATAGCACCACCCTCAAATGACCCATATGCTCCTCCCTACTTTGTGAATAGATCAAAATATCATCAATGAAGACCACGATAAAGGAATCAAGATAAGGTTTGAAGACCCTATTCATTAGGTCCATGAAGATGGTCGGTGCATTAGTCAACCCAAAGGACATCACCACAAATTCATAGTGCCCATAGCTAGTCCGAAAGATCGTCTTAGGAATATCACACTCTGTTAGCCTTACTTGATGATACCCGAACTGAAGATCAATCTTAGAGAAAAAGCTAACCCCTTGCAATTAGTCAAACAAATCATCAATTCTCGGAAGAGGATACTAATTCTTTATAGTGATCCTATTGGGTTGTCGGTAGTTAATGCACATCCTAAGTGACCCATCTTTCTTTTTTAAAAACAACATCGGAGCACCCAAAGGTGATTGACTTGGTCTAATAAATCTCTTTTCCAACAAATCTTTCAATTGCTCTTTTAACTCCTTCAACTCCATCTGGGCTATACTGTAAGGGGGAATGGAGATAGGTTGAGTATCAGGAAGAAGATCTATGCCAAAGTCTATCTCCCTTTTGGGAGGGACACAGGGACGTTCATTCGGGAAGATATCAAGAAACTCATTTACAATTGAAACCGACTCTATGGAAGGGCCTTTGGACTCCACACCTCTAACTCTCACTAGATGATACAAACACCCTCATGGAAATCAACCTATGTGCTTTGATACATGAAGTGAATCTACCCTCGACCACCACAACTTGACTTTCCCACTCAAGGACGGGTTCATTAGGAAATTGAAACTTGACCCTACAGGTTCTACATTCAATAGATGCATAGTAGGCATGTAACCAATCCATCCCAAGTATGACATCAAAATCCGCCATGTCTAATTCGAACATCAGACGCTGGATATCTCACTAGCAAACTTGTTGAAGTAGTTCAACAATAACAAACTCACAAGGTAACAACTTATGCAAAATGCAAATGGGACAACTCCTATACATTTTTCTAAAAATAATAAATGCACCAATAGGAGTAGACACTTCATATGACTTATGCAATAACTCGGAGACAATATGAAACTTTTTACCGACAAGAGGGGTAACAAATGAAAGAGTGGCACCCAGATCAATCAAAGCATACACATCGAAGTCAAAGATTTTCAACATACCAATAACAACATTGGGGACCTTACCAACCCCTTGCCTCCCTTGTAGAGCATAGAATCGATTGTGCCTTGGGGCACCACCTTAAGGATCATCTCTACACAATGGAACCGCATTTACACGTCGTCCCTTGACACGATTTCTTAGACAATCTACCTTCTTATGACCAAGCTCCCCACATCCGAAGCATGCATTAGAACCCTTCAAACATGGGCCATTATGACCCTTCCCACGTCTAGGGCACACAACATTAGGAGCCACACCACCGATACCTTGAGGTCTAGGGAAGTCATTGGCGAACACCCTATTTGTAGCATGAGGAGGCCCTTGGCCTTGATGGAATTGGCAACCACTATGGAATTTACCCCCATGAGTGGCTCTCTTGGCCTCATGGTCTCTCTTTTTTCTCATTTTTTCTTTTCCATTTGCTCGGAATATATCATCAACCGAGACAAGTCCATGTCACTAATAAACATGGCGAATCGGCATTCTTCAATTACCAAGTCGGAGACCCCATAACAAACTTATCCATCCTTGACCTAAGATCGACCACTAAATAAGGAGCATACTTTGAAAGTTGATTAAATTTGAGGGCATACTCCCTCACACTTAAAGAACCATATTTCAAGTTCATAAACTCTACCAACTTTGTCTCCCTAAGATCAAGAGGGAAAACCCGATTAAGGAAGGCCAATTTGAACTCCTCCCAAAGCACCATATTACCAACCCTCTTCTCACCCTTCTATTGCTCATAACAAATTTTGCCTACCCCTTTGAGTTGGTATGCCACCAACTTTGCCATTTCATTTGTCCCAACACCTATGATATTCTTGATTTTGTAGACCTCATCAATGAACTCTTGTGGGTCTTCATCCACCTTTGACCCATGGAATATCGGAGGATTCATTCTCATGAAGTCTCTTACCCTAGCTTCCGTGGTATTAGCATGAGGGGCTTGGGCCCTGTGTTGGACTTGGTTGGCCATCACTTGGTCAAGCATATTAAGAGAATCTCGGAGCTCATCGTAGTTAGGTTGCTCTTCGGGAGTTTGGGCCCGTCTTCCTCTAGTTCTTGGAATGATCTAGCAATGCAAAGAATAATCATTAGGGGGGGAAACTCACTACAACTCTATAGAACAACATAGAACATGAAGAAGGGAAACATTTCCTGAACCGCCTCATAGCCTCCTATTCATAGTCTTGGCGTGCTTCACAACCATGAATAGGACTCTACTCGATGCAATGTGTTGGACTTCAAGGATCTATCAACCTAATGCTTTGACACAAAGCTTTTCACAACCCAAGCCTAGGGCCTAGACGTGACACAGAGAATGGGGAACCTGAGGGAACCCCAATCAAGCCTCTCAACTTATCATTACACATCATTGGTCGCAGAAGCATATAAAAGACATAAAACAAGCATAAAGGAGAAAAGGGCAAAGCGATAGCTCGCCAAAACATTAGGAACAAGACAAAGAGTCATAGCTCATATCATAATTATACAACTTGTCCAACAACACCTCTAAATACATACATAGAGCAGGGGCCAAGACAAAGTAACCGGGCTCACCTTCATAGTCAAAATAGAACATAAGAAAGTGTCCTAATACATAGATAATAGCAATCATAGACTAAGGTCCTCGAAATGGCGGACTCACCAACAAGCATGGAGTAGCACCGACTAGCCACGTGGAGAGAGAGGATGATCAACTTAGGCACCGGTTCCTGCATGGTGATATCATGTAGGTAAAAATATGCGTTAGTACATTTGGATGTACTAAGTATATGGGATGCCATGCAACAAGAGATAAGTTTCATAATCAACATGCATTAAACAATAGGTATGATATAGCATTATGACATGTATGATCAATGCATAAGTAAAACATGTTTAAGTTGCCCATGCTCATATAGGATATCATATGTGTAGAAGAGACCAAACTAAATTTCCAAAGTACGAACTTGGTAGGTTATTGATGTTGCCACCCCATCACTTAGGTATATGAGTACTAACCCTCATCTAGGTTGGTTATAATGCTGCCCCATCACCATGGTGGAGAAGTACAAAACCTTCCCTAGCTTGACGAGTACAAACCCCTATCTAAGTTAGTGATGATGCCGCCCCATCACCAGGTGGAGAAGTACTAACCTTTCACTAGGTTATCCGAGTGCTCAAATCCCTCCAATTGGGCATGGTCGATTTTACACATTATATAGGATCATCATATGCTCTAGTACAATACTTCATACATTAATAATCATATACATAAGTTCATTTCAGCATGACAACATCATTCATATCATATCTCATGCTTAGGACCTTTATTTCCCCAATAAACCATAATCGAACGTTTTATCAAATACCTTAGGGGTGTGTAGTGGGGGTAAAAGGCCATGCAATTTGGAGATAAAATTATGCAAGAAAATCTGTTGTAAAACCATCATTTGACACCCTGAAATACCCCCAAGACATTCACATCAAAATCCGTCATCAAATCCAACATTAGATCCAAGATTTAGAGCTCAAAACATGCTAAAACAACCATACTTTCATGAACTAAAATC
>JAPFFP010041972.1:0-37314 GCA_026153255.1 Solanum medicagineum | reverse complement strand
TATAATGTGTATCGAAAGTGTATAGATATAGGTTGGTTCTCCCGGGCCTTATCAGCAGCGGGTGTCAGTCCGCCCTAACGGGACTTGGGTGTGACACATCCCTAACCCTCACAAGATGATAGAGACACCTCTTAGAGATCAACTTTTGGGCATTAATGCAAACTACCCTTGACCACCACATCGTGACTCTCCCACTCAAGGAAGGGTTCATTTGGGAATTGAAATTTGACCCTACGGATTCTACAATAAATAGAGGCATAATATGCATGCAACTAATCCATCCCAAGAATAATATCAAAATCAACCATATCCAACTCAACAAAATCACAGGACAATATATGATGCAAGATGCAAACGGGATAATTTCTATAAACCTTTCTAGCAAACAATAGATGCACTAATAGGAGTAGACACCTCATAAGACTCACAAAGCACTTCTGGCTCAACATGAAACTTTTTGGCAATAAGAGGAGTAACAAAAGAACGAGTGGCACCTAGGTTTATCAATGCATACACATCAAAATCAAAGACTTTTACCATACTAATGACTACATCGGGCACCTCATCAATCCCTTGCCTCCCATGTAAAGCATAAAACTGATTGTGCCTTGGGGCACCACCTGTTGGCCTCCTCTCCCCAAAGGAACCGTATTAGCACCCCGGCCTTAAGGATGAACATCCTTGCGCTTGTTGCGATTTTGAGGGCAATACATCATCTTATGGCCTACTTCCCCACAACCAAAACAAGCATTGGTATCCCTCAAGCATGGGCCACTATGACCCCTACCACACTTTGGACACATGAGTCTAGGCATCATACCACCACCCTCTTGGGGCCTTGGGTCGTCATTAGCAAATCTCCCTCTAGGAGCATGAGAAGACCCTTGGCCTTGGTGAAACTGGCCACCCTTGTGACTTTGGAACTTACCATCAAAACGGGCCCTCTTGGACTCATGAACCCTTTTCTTCCTCAATTTCTCACCCTCCAATTATTTCGCATAAGTCATCAAGCAGGACAAGTCCATGTCATTAATCAACATGGCGGTATGACATTCTTCACTTACCAAATTGGATACACCCATCACAAATTTATTCATTTCTAGACCTTGAGTTGGCAACCAAGTGTGGAGCATATTTTGAGAGTTGGTTGAACTTGAGGGTATACTCCCTCACACTCATAGATCATTGCTTCAAATTCATGAACTCCACAAATTTGGCTTCCCTAAGCTCAAGGGGGGAGAACCGGTTGAGGAAAGTCAGCTTAAACTCCTCCCATAAAACCACATTGTTGTTCCCCTTCTCCTTCTTCCATTGAGTATACCATATTTGGGCCACCATCTTGAGTTGGTAAGCCAGCAACTCCACCTTCTCTTCTGATCTAACACTCATAATAGCCAATACCTTGTAAACCTCATCAATGAATTCTTGAGGGTCCTAATTCACTTTAGAACCATAGAACTCCAGTGGGTTCATCCTCATAAAGTCCCTCACCTGGGATGCCTGAGTAGGAGCATGAGGGGATTGGACCCCTTGGTTGGCTTGGTTAGCCACAACTTGAGCTAGCAAAGTGAGAGCAGCCCAGAGCTCATCATGAGCCGGTTGTTCCTCGGGTGTGCAGGCTCTTCTTTTTCTTGTGTTAGGCATTATCTAGCAGAGCAAAAAACAATCATTAGGGGGGAGGGGAGAAACCTTACCTTAACTTCTATAGCACGACATAGAGTAAAAACAAGGGAAACATTTCCTAAAACATCTAATAGTCTCTTACTTATAGTTATGGTGCACACACAACCAAGAATAAGATCTAATCAACGCGGTGTATTGGATACCAAGGACTATTTTCAACCTAGTGCTTTGATATCAAGTTTGTCACGACCCAAGCCTTGGGCCTAGACATGAGACGATGCATGGAAATTCGAAGGGAACCCAAGCAAGCCTCTTAACATATCATTACACATCCTTGGTGGAGGAAGCAATAAAATAGCAATAAGAAATAGTAAATAGGGATAAATGGGGCTAAGGGACATCTTTCATATCATAAAACATCATAGAGTCAAACAGGGTCAAGGCTCATAACATCATTATATAACTTGTCCAACAACACGTCTAAACATAGAACTTAGCGAGGGTCAAGATAACCAACCGGGCTCATCCTCGTAGTCAAAGCATACCATAAAGAAAAGAGTCTATACATAGAATAAATCAAAAGAAGTATGTCCTCGAAGTTAAGGACTGACCAACTTTCTTTAGAGATATTGTACTAGAAACGTGGAGGAGGAGGTTGATAAAGTAGGGCTCCCGTTCCTACATGGAAACATCATGTATGTATAGAGTATGTGTTAGTACGTTTGAATGTACTATGTAGGATGCAATGCAACAATAGATATGCATCATAATCAAAATGCATAATTAGGCAATAGGTGAACATATAATAATATGACATGCAATGAATGATACTTGAAGTAAATATGCTTATACATGGAAAATATTATATTAGTAGGAATAGACCATCATCATAGACCAAGAAACTTAGTACATGGAATATAAGGTAGACTACCCCTTAGTAGTGATTGAGGTACCAACCCCTCAATTGGTTGATGGCTTACCATTTCCATCCGAGATGATTGAGGTACAATCCCTCAATTGGTTGATGGCGTACCAGCCCCATCCGAGATGATTGAGGTACCAACCCCTTAATTGGTTGATGGCTTACCACCCCCATCTAGGTGATTGAGGCATCACCTCTCAATTAGCTATGTTGAACTCACAACACAATAGATACTTCTCATGGACTCATCACACAACACAATGGAAACTTCTCATGGAATTGACTCATACATAACCTCTTTTCATCATCATAAAGTCACTTAACTCATATGCCAAACATTAGACCTTCAACAACTCAAGATACATTAACTGGACATTTTATCAAACACTTGGTGGGTGTGTAATGTTAGTGTAAAACCATGCAATTCAAGAGTGAAATCATGCAAGAAAACTTAATGTAAAACCACCCACCAACACTTGGTATTACCCTCATGTAACATACATCAACACCCTTAATTAAATCTCAAGATAGATCCAACATTCATAGCTCAAAACATGCTTAAACAGTCACACTTTCACAAATCCCCAACATAGTTCATATTCAAATTTATAGTAAAGTAAGACCCATAAGTAAATCAACTTGGAAACATGCATTTTATGTAAAAAGGAAGCTTGGGCACCATGGGTGAAAGGACCCGATGGTTGAAGCCCACATACCTTAACTTTGGAGAATTCTTGATGAAGATTGGAAATGGAGACTTGAAGCTTGAGTGGAATCCTTAAGATCCGTATGAGTTTTGGGACTTGAAATTTGGGCTGAAATATTTGTCTAAGTGTTTGAGAGAGTATTGAAGAATGTCTTGTATGATATGAAGGTGAAATATGACTATGTATAGGTATTTTCACGTATGGGAAGACTTAGGCCCAAGACCATAAGGCCTTGGACCGACTCAACAAGACTGGGCAAAAATAACACTGGTTTGCACCCCAGCCACGTAGCGCCAGGGCGTGGATCAACACTGGATAAGAAAAATTTTGGAATTTGAAATTGTGATTCGTTTGCTCTAAAATTGGGGTTGGACCCAATTCCCACTCAATTGCCCCCGATCAAGAATAGTAAGTCTGATTTTCGATATCACATAGGGATTTTGAGATTTATGGAAGTTACAATTTCGAGCACTTCCGAGGCACATTTTCGAATATTTTTTGGGATCGTTTCAAGAACAAATAAGATGGAGGAAACGACGAATTTTATCTAACAGACAACATAATCATAGCGTCTTAGTCAAGAACTTGGATATAATATCTCAAGAATAATCTCTACGTCTATTGAAAGTGGATTTTTGGATTATGTTTGATCTACATAATATTTGATTTTTTCTTTCGTCTTCTATCTCTCACAGTCAAGAAACTAAAGTAGTGGATGTTGTTGAATATCTATACCACTTGAATTTCTCAAAGTCCATAGCCGTGTAAATCCTTCAAGCTTTTAATCAAGTGTGACATGTTCTTAGACACGAAACGGACTATGAACATACAATCAGTTATATTACACAGAAATATATCTAAATCTATATCTATGTTTATATCTATATTTACATCTATAATGTGAAGGCCTTAATAATGTTTATTGAACTTTTTGCCCTTCATTAAAAGACTCATCTTTAGACAAAATCATCTTTTCATTTTTTTAGAATTATTATTTTAATAATATTATATATAAATAAAAATTAAATAAAGAAAATCCCTACACAAAAAATCTTTTTCCAACTAAAATAGATTGGTGTAAAAGGAAATTAGTCAAAAAGTCAAAAAAAATTAAAAGGAAAAACACGTCCAATTTAGTCAAAAAGAAAAATTTTTTTAAGGAAAACTTAAATAAAGAAAAATTCCTACACAAATAATTTTTTTGCAACTAAAATAAACTTGGTGTAAAAGAAAATTAGTCAGAAAGAAAAAAAAAGGAAAACATGTGAAAAAGAAAAAAAATTTAAGGAAAACACTTTTAGGAAAGTTTTCCTTTTTTGTAGGAAACATGGTTTGGTTAATTTTTTTTTTATTTTTTTTCTTTAAGGTAACACAAATTTCCCATTTTGATGGAGAATCCCAAATAATTATATGATGAAAAGTTTTGTCCTAAATATAATAAAATAGTATTTTCTTTCATTTTTTTATTTATGTCTTTTCTACTTCTATAAAAATACTTCAATTTCAACTTTTGATTTAGTCACTCCCTTCAACTTTTGATTCATTCAGTCCCTTCATCTATTTGTGCTAAGTGGTGTTGGATCTTATCTTATGGTTTTTCCTAAACTTCAATTTGATTATCAAGTTTTCGTATATTACACAATCACTTTCTTTGTTTCATATTCTTTTCCCTTTCTTTTTCACTTTTTGAATTTAAAGAAAATAATATAAATTGTTACGCCATATTAACTTGCTTTGTCCAAATTATATTATGGTCTTTGTTTAGTTAGTTTAGTCTAATAAATTTTTGTTATTTAAAAATTTCTATTATTTTGTTTCTAACATCTCCATCTATATTCAAAAGTTTCATCTATTCACGTAAAGTAATATCCCAAGTAAAGTAATATTTCTTCATCTTATAATTTTTTTTATGTTATAAATTCATATATTATTCTTATTATTATTCTTTTCAACAATTTATTTTAGACAATCTTCCAATGGATTCTGAGAAGGACTTAATCAATGAAATTGTGACAATTAATACCTTAAAAAATACGATTCTTACTGGATAATAAAAGTCTTACTTATTGGCAATGGACCACAATATAAAAAAGGCACCAACAAAAGCATTCAAAAGACGTTAACATTTGTTGACCAAGAGTTAATAATTTTCTTATTTTTTTAAAATATATTTTAACATTACATATATATTTTAGTCGTTAACATTTAATTTGTTTAACAGGGCACAAAAGTGAATGCTACACTTTTTAACAATCATGTTGTAAAGTGTAATGAAAAATTGCAATAAGGCAAAGTTTATTACTCCATTTGTTTCATATTAAGTTAATTGTTAGAGAATTTTTGATGTTTCAAAATAAGTGAATTGTTCACTTTTCAAGTGATGTGTTAAATTCTTTTTCCAAGTTTACTCTTCATTAATTAAGTTTTTAAGGTTGAGTTTTGTATCACAAATAAAATATGCATTAAATGAGTGTGTGGAGTTTGAAAAAGGTAAAAATGAAAAAACATGATTAGATTTCGTTTTTGTTTCTTTTTCTTAATATGTCTGAAATGATCCAATAATTCACTTAATGTAAAACAGAGGGAGTACGTCATAAATGGATGCATTAAATGCGCTAATCTAAATTTTCTATCGGTAATCAAAGCGATTGAGATTGAGATTAGATTCATCATAACACTATAGTTCACGACTGCAGTTAGTTTTCTACTGTCTCTTTTTCAAACAATTTTGTTTCGTTTGAAGATACAACATTATGTATCGAGGGGAAATACTTGGGTAAGTCTTTCAGATTTTATTAACTATTTTATACAAAAATAATATGTTCCTCTTACTTACTTACAATTTTTTCATAATTTTCTTTCTAGATATACTTGGAATATTTGAAATTTCAAAGATCTTCATTGGAGAAAAACAAAACAAAGAGAGATCATCCTTATGAACGAAAAGTAATTTAAATTTATTTTTAAAAAATTATTATGAAAACTGCAAATCATCTTAGCTTTAAAAGAATCTTCTATTATAAGTTTCAAAATTTATACTTATGTGTTTAGTTGTCAAATAAATATCTATATCTATCTATCTATTTAAAAGCATGAAGGCCCTTAGAAATATTATTTGAACTTTTTCCCCTTCATTAAAAGGCTTTGCTTTATATAAAATCATCTTTTTACTATTTTTCTTCTATTTTAATGATATTAATTATTGCCTATAATATAACTCCTAAATAGCATGCCTAATTGGTCTATGAATAGGTTCACAATTGTTTATTGAACTTTTTTTCCTTCATTAAAGTACTCTTCTTTAGACAAAATTGTCTTTTCACTATTTTTCTTAATTTATTATTTAATCTTTTATTTATTTAGTTTCAAGATTCACTTTTAGATTAGAATTTCTTTATATTTAGAATTCATTTATGATTTAGGACTATGTTTAGTAAATAATTACCTAAATTTTTGCCTATCAAATATTTTCTTAATAAAAGTATACTATTTAAGAAATTCAATAAGAAAATAATTCAGTAAGATTATGTTGGAAATGTTAAACTACTCATTTTATATTTAGGACTTTTTTGTTATATTAAATTTTAATCAGTTAATCCTTTAATTTCTAATTATTCAACTCTAAATTATTATGTTATGTATTAAAAAATTATTAACATATCTATATTATAAACAATTGAATTGATTTTCTCATCTTTGTCGTTTCACAATAGACTAAATTATTGCATCAAACTAATAGTATATAGTTAATTTTTTATATGAATATTATATTTATTTAATGACAAGTACGATTTATGTTGACATGGCACATACGTGCTAAACACATAGACTAAAACTAGTTTTATCTTAAAAGCATGAACTCTAAAATTTAAATGTCAAATTACTAAAATACCCTCTATTAAACTAAGCACCCTATTATTTTGTAATATAATAATTTAAAAAGAAAAACTTCCAATTGTTTCTACCATTTCCAATACACACATCTGCTCGCTTGTTCCTTGTTCCATCTTCAACAGTTGTGGACGTTAGCATTCAATCATGCATACGCTTGTCACAAAATAATAATTAAAAAAAAAACATGTAATTCCCAAGAAAATTCCTATATATATACAAGTAGTCCCTCAACCAAAAATGGAAGACAGTCGTGCCATATTGCAAAAATCCTACCATAAGCCTCATAGAAATCACTGTGCTCTTCACTAACGGCCACAACTTTTCATTCATTAACGTCGGCAACGTTTGGACATTATAAGTTTATGCATCAGACGCGAAAAGAGGAAAATTTTTCTTGAGCATACTCCATGGTGCTCCTCTGGTTACGGTACACATTTCAGAGATATGCAGGCGTAGAGCACTGACATTGGACAACAGTATGATCAAAACCCATTTTCAAAACTTCATCTTTCACAGTTTATAATTTGTATTTCTACTTTCTTCTTGACCCCTCATCCCCCATGCACTTGAAATCTATCTTTTTATTCCTTGTTTTCACCTTCTCTTTAGAGTTTTTGATTTACAGTTGTGTTATTTTTTTCCAGAGAAAACTAATTAATTTCATGGCATTTAATCAATAATTTACGTACTTTACTTCATAAAGTAACAAACACTGTGATGTGATCGAGTTGTGAATCAGATTGTATAATATGATACCCAGAATCCTCTTCCTTTCGTATGTTTTTGTCGACATAAATATCGTCAATTGACATTACGGTATTAATACACCATGGAGAGCAGCTTCATTTGTTTAATGATGAAGTTAGCAATCAACAAATTTATGAGCACTTCAATTAGAGGGTTCCAGAATTTTAAGAAGAAGGATGAATATGACTAGGAAGTGGATCCAAGATTTGCATGTGGGGTTCAGTAGGTTCTTAGGATGAAGCCATTATACTTTTGAAATTATATGTTAAAAAAAATCTTTGAAATTTTAGCAACTATTCACATATGTATCGATATATAGTATCTAAAATATTAAAACTAATTGAACCCATTGATTATACGTTATATCCTCCATTATTGCTAATTTTAATCTAAACAACTAATTGAATTATACAAATATATTGGTCATGACAAAAGAAGAGCAAAAGCTTCAATTTCAAACTTTGAGAATTTCGATGAAAATGAGTCCAAAGGAAAGACAATACTGAATTAAAATAGGAGAGGGGACACGAGACATGTTCATCCTCGCATTTGGGCCTAATTTTAGAAACAAAGAATGGGATTAAATAATAAAAATCTGAGATTTGAACCTTCGTACTAAATCTTAGAGGGGGAATGGGGAAGAAGATAAACGTGAGATATAAAACTCCAATTTTATTTATAAATGTGCACCCAATAAATCCTACACACATATATATATAAATTATAAAAATATGATATTATTGTACGTAAAAGTGTTTATTTTGAATATACTAATACTAACGTTATTAAAAATTATAATAATGAGTTCACGTGAATTCACGCTTCAACCTATAGATATATTGCTAATTTCAACGATCTGATATTAAAAATGAATAAATGATAATAGATGGAGAAACATACCTTACTCATTTGTTTTCAAAAGTGAACCCTTTTGTTTACACAGTTAATAAAAGTTCACGAAACAATTGCTGAATTAGGAGTTTATAATATAAATCAAAAGAACTTATTTGATGGAAAAAAATACTTATTTAGTTATATGTTTAATTTTTATCTTATAGACCAAACTTAATCAGGTGATTATGGAAATTCGATTGTTCATCTTACGGGTGTACTATATCCAATCATTTTGAGATCAATTACCAGATTGCTAAAAATGTGTCATTAAATATGCTTCATTTTTAGTTTATCTTTTCTTATGGATCAAAAAACATGCATCAAATGTGTTGTATGGTCATTTAAAATATAAAATAACTTAAAATACACATGCAATGTATGTGACAAAAATTAGTTTTCATAATAAAAATAACATTGTGACTTCCATGAAAAATATTTGTTGTTTAGGCAAATATCTAGGTTCTTAGAAGAACCCCAAGTGCATATACTATAGACGCTCTCACAGGTATGCATCGTTAAATTAGTGTACCTTAGAAAGCAATTCACTTGCAACTAAATCATGAAGCTTCACCTCCATAGACATCGTTGAAGTGAGATTATATAATATCTAGACTTCATGATTACAATAATTTGCTCTGAAATGAGTTTGAATTAACCCATTTCAAGGCTGTAATGCTAAAACTTACCGATAAAATCAGAAGCTCTAACTTTTATTTGTTTTGATTTTTTGAGGTGGGGATTGAATTTTAGTTGCTATTCAAAAAATTTTGTGGTGGAAAATTTTGATCCAGAAGATTTTATGGTGGAAAATTTTGAAATACATTATTGTTAAAGCTAGGTACTGAGATTCAATTTTCTATGTTGGGATTTTCTGTGTGAATAATAGCTAATCTGCCTTGATGATAATCTCTTAAAATTAAATAACACAGTTAGAATTGTCACTTAATCGATTTTGAAAGTTTGTAAACTGATAGTTGGTCTGGAGAAGTTGGAGAGACCAAAGGCAAAGGGAGAAAGAAAGAAAGAAAGAAAGAAAGGAAGGAAGGAAGGAAGGAAGGAAGGTGAAGAATGATCTAGAAGTAGAGTCATTCTAGAAAAAACACACGAATATACCCTCATTTTTTATTTAAATATCAAAATTAGAATATGTCTAACTTTTATTGCACAATATAGAATAATATAAAGCTGTGGTAGTTTAACTTTTCATGCTTCTATATAGCATAAATATATATGATAAATAGATAGATAGATAGATAAAAGAAATATATAAAGACGAAAACATTATTTAATTTTTAAACTATCATCATGTATGAAAAATTAAATAGTTAATCTAAAATTATAATTTGAAATTTCTAATTTATTAAAATCTCAACTAAAAGAGGAAAACAACACATTTTTCATAATTTTGAAATAAATTAAAACAAACTTATCTTAAAATGTGACTCTTATTTTAATAGTTTTCAAATTAAAATAAAAATATTTAATTTAGATTCAAACATATATTTAAGTGCTAAAAATATAACTTAGGTTTAAAAGTTAGGTGCTCACAGAATGCCCCTTGTTGCTTGGGAACATGTGCCTAATTTTGTCCTAACCATTTGTTAAAAGGTAGAAAATAAAGAGAAACTAAGAGTTCCGAGTCCTGGCTTTGGGCAGTATACATATCTCGAGTTACAAGAGAATCAAATCACGTGTAGTTCAAATGGGTGCAGAGATGGATGTATGAATTAGAGAGTTGAGTGTTGTCCTATCAAAATTCCGATTCGTAGCTCTTATTATTACATTGGAGATAATAAAATTGAAAAGAAACAATACAACATCTTATCTATTCTACTTGTCTTGTCTCTCTTTGCCTTCAAATCTTCCTTTGCATCATCAATTATCAGCTCGCCTTCTTCTGACGGGTGCCTTGATCTAAAAATTTAATCTTGAACTTTGAGTTTGAAGTTTGAACTTGAAATCTGAATTGCCAATGCTCTTCCAGAGGAAAGCTGGTAGACTATTCTTGAACGTTTGTATCCTTAATTGAAGTTAGGAAGCTGAAACTACAAATATTAACTGCTACATAGGTTCGAACCAACTCTTAATGTCATTCTTCACTTCTCTAATCGAAATAAATGCCACTCCATTATTGATCTCTAAATTTGTAGTCGTAGAGAGACCTATCTGCAATCAAAGACAGACAAAAACAGAATAAAATTATTCTGTGCAACCAAGGGTTATTGTGCCCTGTGAAGACATGAACGAAAATTAGCGTAGCACCCCTCATGAGCTTCGGAATGCCCCATTAGTGTATTTCTTGCATATCTCAAAATCCGTGCATGATTATGGAAATCCGACTTCATATTCTTGTTCAGGGAGCAAAATTGAGCGGGAAATCCGCATTGCGCCTGGGGACCGGTGCAAAATTTTTCCCATTTTTCTTGTTTCGTCCAAGGGCACTTGGGTAATAACCCAATGCCTATTTAAATGTGAATACCTCTATATTTAGCCATTTTTTACCTTCAAACTCTCAAGAAACACTCTCAAATCCTCCCAATACACTATCAAACCCTTCATTTAATCTCAGGATTTTCAATAACAAGCTTTGGATTCCAAGAACCAAATCCAAGTCTCAAGCCTTCCTCAATTTTTCCTTCAAGAACTCTAAGGTTTAGGTATGTGGGTCGTCATCCATGGGTCTTTTCACCCATGGAGCCTAACCTTCTCTTTTGATGAAATGTTCATGATTTCAAGTTGTATTCTTCATGGATATCTCTTATTATACATTATAAATGTGAATATGTTGGGTTTCTCAAGTATTAATTGATTATGCATGAATATCCATTTTAACCTTATTCCATGAGTTGATTTATGTCTATTGAGGCTATGCATGATATGTGCTATGTGAACTATAAAATATTGTGAACTTTTGAGATGGATTTCCTGACACCCAAATTAAGGATTTTAGTACAATGTTGGTGGGTTAATTTGCATGACTCGAAATTAGATGATTTTACTCTCTTATGGTTATTACTCTATAAATTGCATGGTTTGCATATGTTCTCAAATACCCACCATGTTTGATTAAACTACATGACAAGGATTTTCAAGTTAAAGATGAACTATTGCATGATATGCAAGTTAAGTGATTTCATGATAATTATGGGCTCCCAAGCATATATTGAACTCATGCAAGGTTTCTATAATTTACAAGTGACAAGTTGAGCCTTATTCTATAATTCTACCCTGTTATGGGCAATTATATCTATTTGAGGGGTCAAGCATGATAAATATTTCACCCTCATGTTCAAGGTAAGCTCACTAGTAGGGGTCAAGCATGTTACAAGTTTCTACCCTCATGTGAAATGTAATACCTACTAGAAGGGATCAGGTTCATGTATTGTTTTCTACCCTCTAGTATAAGGTATCTGTCCATGTAGGAGTCAAGTATGTGAATGAGCTACTCATGCCATGTTATCATGTCTTTACAAGTTATTTATGTTACGATTAAAGTTATGATTATTTCAAATATTCTGTGGGATTAGACTTAGCACCGATTGAAGCCTAAGGTGGGGGCTCGACTCAAGGGGTCCTTATATAAAGTCTTGGTCTCTAAATTATGTGCCACTATAGGATTAGATATTTCTCTAAAAGGGCTTACTAGTGGATCCATCTAGGTCAAGTTACCCACTTAGTGGGGTAATGCATGGTTTACCTTGGCAAGTAGACCATACCTTCTCTGGTGGGGTGTCTGCATCGGGATTCCAAGTAGTAGCTCACTTGGTCTTATATGTCGGTTAAGCTCTCCTCCCATATATGTATGTTATATTATGAAATTTGAATGTCTACATGCATGTTTTATTACAAGCATTGATCATACATGCCATATTGAGAATATATCCTTTGTCTATGATTATGCATTTCAATTATAATGGCTTTTGTCGTTGTTGCATTGCATCCCACATACTTAGTACATTCCAAATACTAACACATACTCTATGTATACGTGATATCACCATGTAGGGACCGGAGCTTCTATTGATCATCCTCCTCCACGTGGCTAGTTCGTCCTATTTGAAGAAAGTTTTTTGTGAGTCTTCAAATCCAGGACATTATCTATTTTTCATTCTATGTTGAGACTTGTACTATTTTTTAGATACTTATTACTTGAGGGTGAGCCAGGGAAGTGTCTTGGCCATCGCTCCATTCTATGTAGAGATGTTATTGGATAATATGGTATTTTATGCAGATGGGCTTGACTCTTATGATATTATCATTATGAAAGACTTCCCTTAGTCCAACTTCCCTTTTTATTAATGTCACTTATTGTTGTTTATTTTGCTTCCGCGACCAAGGATGAGTGAATGATATGCTAAGAGGCTAGTTTGGGGTTCCTTCGGGTTCCCCATTCATCGTGTCACATCTAGGCCCTAGGCTTGGGTCATGACAAGTTTGGTTTCAAAGCACTAGGTTGTTAATGATCCTCGGAAATCCAATACACTGCGTCGATTAGAGTCTTATTCATGGTTGTGAAGCGCGCCATAACTATGAATAGGAGCCTATGAGACATTTTTAGGAAATGTTTCACTTCTGCATGTTCTATGTCGTGCTCTAGATGTAAAGATAAGGCTTCTCTCCTAACAAATTGCTCTTTAGATCATGCCCCTACCAAGAGGAAGACCACGGAGGGCCCATACACTCTAGGAGGGTTTGACTCATCAAGCTCATCTAGGAGAAAGGACTACACAAGTTGAGTTCCGGAATGCCATCACTATGTTGGCCCATGCTATGACCAACCAATTGAATCAAGTGGCCCAATGAAACGCCCAAAAAATGTGCTTCGAAATACCCATAATCATAATTTCCATATATCTCAAAATTCGTGCATGATATTAGAAATTCGACTTCATATTCTCGATCAGGAGGAAAAATTGAGTGGGGGATAGGGTATGACCCGAATTTTAGAGGATCCATAGCAAAAAAAAATTTTCACAAAATTTCGAATTTCAGAGAGCATCCGCGCCCTGGCTACGACGCGCCAGGGGTACGGAGCAGTGTAAAAGTTTCCTTCGTGTTAGGTTCACCTATTGGACCAGATGCGAACCAGTATAAATTTTTCCTTAATTTTCTTGTGTCGGCCAAGGGCATTGGGGTCATAGCCCCATGCCCACTTATGCGTGAATACACCCATATTTAGCCATTTTTCAACTCTATATCACTCAAAACCCTCATAAAAATCTCTCCATGACTTAACCAAATGTCTCATTTAAATTTCAAGCTTAACTTTGGAACTCAAGGAATCACTTCAAGCTTTAAGTTTCCTTCAAGCTCAACTCAAGAAAACCCAAGTTTGAGGTATGTGAGTTTCATCCATTGGGTCCTTTCACCCATGGAGCCCAATCTACCTTTTTATGAAAAATTGAATGTTTCAAGTTGTATCATTTATGAGTATCTCTTACAATGAATTATGAATATAAATTATGTTGGGGTTTTATGAAATATTGATTTATTATGCATGACTATCTATTTCAAGCTTATACCATGAAATGATTTTTTCTATTGAGACTACGCTTGTTTTGAGCTATGAAATTATGAATTATCATGAGTCTTTGTGATGGATCTCAAGGTACTCTACATGAGGGTTTTGCTACATACTGGTGAGTTCATTTGCATTATGTATTCTCATCTTATTTCACACTTGAATTGCATGATTTTGAACCAGCATCATGAACCCACCATGTGTTTGATAAAATGTCATGTCAAGAATTCTCAAGTTATTGGTTATATATGTCATGATTTACAAGTCAAGTGACTATATGATGATAAAGACCTTTCAAGTATGTATTGAATGCATGAAAATTATCTATGATTTTACAAGTTACAAGTTAAGCCCTATTTCAAGGATTTTACCTTTTGTGAGCCATTCATGTTTAAGCAAGGATTCATGTATGATTATGATCTACTCTCATGTTTCAAGATATGCTGACTGATAGAGGTCAAGCATGTTGCAAGAGCTACTCTGGTCATGTTTCATATTTCTTACAAGTTATACAAGTTATGATTATTTCAAGTATTCCGTGGGATTTGACTTAGCACCTATTGAGGCTTAAGATGGGGGCTCGATTCAAGGTGTCCTTACATAAAGTGTCACGACCCAAGCTTAGGGCCTAGACGTGACACAGCGAATGGGGAACCCCAATCAAGATTCTTAACATATCATTACACATTCTTGATCGCGAAAGCAATAAAACAATAACAAGAGATAGTAAAGAGGGGATACGGGGCTAAGGGACATCTTTCATATCATAAATCATCATAGAGTCAAAGAGAGTCAAGGGTCATAGCATCATTACATAACTTGTCCAACAATACTCTAAACATAGAACTTAGCAGGGGACAAGACAAACAACTGGGCTCACCCTCATAGTCAAAGCATATAATAAAGAAAAGAGAATATATACATAGCATAAATCAAGAAATGTATTTCCTCGAAGTTGAGGACTCACCAACTTGCTTTGAGAGATATCACACTAGCCACGTGAAGGAGGAGGATGATCAAGTGGGGCTCTGGTTCCTACATGGTAACATCATATAGGCATAGAGTATGCATTAGTACATTTGAATGTACTAAGTATGTAGGATGCAATGCAACAATAGATAAGCAACATAGCTAAAATGGATAACTAAGCAATAAATGATCATATAACAATATGTCATGCATAAATGATACTTGAAGTAAACATGCTTATATATCGAACATATACATGTGTGGGAATAGACCATCATCACAAACCAGCAACTTAGTACTTGGAATCTAAAGTAAACCACCTCTCAGAAGTGATTAAGGTACCAACCCCTCAATTGGTTGATAGATATGACCACCCTTCGCAGAAAGTGATTTGAGGTACCAACCCCTCAATTGGTTGATGGCCCCATCTAAGGTGATTGAGGTACTAAACCCTCAATTGGTTGATGACTTACCACCCCCATCCGAGATGATTAAGGTACCAACCCCTCAATTGGTTGATGACTTACCACCCCCATCCAAGGTGATTGAGGCATCACCTACCCCTCAATTGGCTGTGGTCAACTCAAAATACAATAGATATTTCTCATGGAATCAACACATATATAACATCCTTTCATCATCATAATGTCAGTTAACTCATATGCCAAGCATTAGGCCTTCAACAACTCAAGATACATTAACCGGGCATTTTATCAAACACTTGGTGGATGTGCAATGCTAGTATAAAACCATGCAATTCAAGAATGAAATCATGCAAGAAAACTTAATGTAAAACCACCCACCAATACTTGGTAATACCCTCATGTAACATACATCAAAACCCTGCATCAAATCTTAAGATAGATCTAAGATTCATAGCTCAAAACATACTTAAACAGTCACACTCTTATAAAACTCCAACATAGTTCATAGTCAAGTTCATAATAGAAGATCTATAAGTAAAATCAACTTAGAAACATGTAATTTAGGTAAAAAAGAAGCTTGGGTACCATGGGTGAAAGGACCCAATGGTTGAAAACCACATACCTTGACTTTGGAGAATCCTTGATGAAGAGTGAAAATAGAGACTTGAAGCTTGAGTGAAATCCTTATGAGCCAGATGAGTTTTGGGACTAGAGATTTCGGGTGAAATATTTGTCTAAGTGTTTGAGAGAGCATTGGGGAATGTCTTGTATGATACGAAGGTAAAGTATGGCTATGTATAGGTATTTTCACACATGGGAAGACTTAGGCCTAAGACCCAAAGGTCTTGGACCAAAATAAAAATGACTGGGCAAAAATAACACTAGTTCGCACCCTGGCCATGTCGCGCTAGGGGCGCGGACTCATTCTGGATAAACAAATTTTGGAAAACTAAAATTGTGATTCGTTTGCTCTAAAATCAGGGTTAGACATGTTTCTTTCTCAATTTTGCCTCCTGATCAAGATTATGAAATCAAAGTTTCGATATCACGCATGGATTTTGAGGTATAGGAAAATTACGATTTCAGGCACTTTCGAGGCACATTTTGGGGTCGTTTCATAAAGTCTTTTCTCTCTAAAATATGTGCCACCATAGAATTATGATTGTGCTATACTAGTGGATCCATCTAGTTCATGTTATCATGTTTGGTTTGCCTTGGCAAGTAGACCACACCTAATCGGGGGGTGTCATGCCCGTTCCACCTGACCGAGGGGATGTCATGGCTTGAATTCCAAGTTGTAGCTACTGGGTCTATGTCAGTTAAGGTCTTTTCCCACATATGCATTCTATATAAATTGTACAATATGAATGATTTACAAGCATGTTTTATTATGAGCATTATCATGCATGACATATTGAGACTATATATATCTATTGCTTCTGATTATGTATTTTGACTATGTTCACCTATGTCTTGTTGCATTACATCTCGCATACTTAGTACATTCAAACGTACTAACACATATTTATGCCTATATGATAATACTATGTAGCAACCGGAGCTCCATTTGATCATCCTTGTAACGATCCCAAAAAGTTCCCCAAAACGTGCCTCGGAATGCCCAAAATTTTTAATTTTCATATATCTTAAAATCTATTTGTTATTTCAAAAATTTGACTTCATATTTGTGACCAGAGGGTCAAAATTAGGTGAAAAAGGATCTAACCCCGATTTAAGAGTGAAAGATTAGTAATTATAAATTTTTGAGTGATGAATTCCAGTGAGGTTTACGCGTTCCTTCCGCGATGCACCAAGGGCGTGCTTTAGTGTAGTTCCTTCTCCATGTCCCCTTTGTGATGCGAAAGGTACATTTTTCCTGCCAGTGTTTTCCTGTGCGGCCCAAAATATTCTAAGTGTTGGGCCCAAGTTTCCCAAACGTGTTTTTATCTATACTTAGCCAAATTTCACCCATTTTCCAATACTCCTCAGAACACTTATCCATATTTTCACTCCAAAATTCATGACTCAAACCCTTATCCGGAACTAAGGATTTTCTTCAAATTTCAAGCCTCCATTTTCAAACTTTACCAAGAACTTCTCCAAAGCTAAGGTATGTGGTGTTGAACCATTGGGTCCTTTCACCCATGGTGCCTAAGACTCCTTTTTACTGATATTGCATAATTTAAAGTTGATTTCACATATGGGTCTTGTATATTGATAAATTTACTGCACAATGATTTTAGTTCATGAAAGTATGACTATTTTAGCATGTTTTCAGCTCTAAATCTTGGATCTAATGTTTGGATTTTATGAGGGGTTTTGATGTGAATGTCTTGGTGTTACAAGGTGTTGATTGATGGTTTTACTACAGATTTTCTTGTATGATTTCATCTCCAAATTGAATGGTCTTTTACCCCCAAGGTGTTTGATAAAAATGTCCGATTATGTTTTCTTGAGGAATTGAAGGTCCGAAGCATGAGATATGATATGATTGATGTTATCATGATGAAATGAGCTTATGTACATGATATATATGTTCTATATAATGTGTTGCATTACACCATGCCCGATCTAGGGGGTATAGGAGCACGGATAACCATGTGAGGGGTATGTACCTTGCCATCAGGGTGTCCAGGTGGAAATGGCATCAACCATGTGAGGGGTGTAGTACCTTACCACCAGGGTGTGTAGGTTGAATGGCATCAACCATGTGAGGGGTGTAGTACCTTGCCACTAAGGTGTCCAGGTGTCAACCATGTGAGGGGTGTAGTACCTTGCCACCAAGGTGTCCAAGTGTTAATGGCACCTCCCAACCATAGTTGGGATTCTAGCTTGGTCTCTTCTACACATATGATATCTTATATGAGCATGAGTTATTGAAAGGATGTTTTACTTATGCATTGATTATACATTTCCATATTGTTACAGTATGCCCATTGTCTATGTTTATGCATTTTGTCCATGATGTCTATCTCTTGTTGCATTGCATCCCACATACTTAGTACATTCAAATGTAGTAATGCATACTCTTGCCTACATGATATCACCATGTAGGGACCGACGCTCAAGTTGATCCTCCTCCTCCTTCACGTGGCTAGTCGGTGCTATTCCAAGCTTGTTGGTGAGTCCTCCATTTCGGGGACCTTAGTCTATGTTGCTATTATCCATGTATTGAGACACTTTCTTATGTTCTATTTTGACTATGAGGGTGAGCCCGGTTACCTTGTCTTGGCCCCCGCTAGCTATGTATTTTGGAGGTTTTGTTGGACAAATTGATAAAATTATGATATGAGTTATGACTCCTTGACTTGACGTTGATGTTTTGGTGAGCTATCCCTTAGCCCTTTTGCTCCTTTATGCTTGTTTTATGTCTTTTACATACTTCAGCGACCAATGATTTGTAATGATAAGTTGAGAGGCTTATTTGGGGTTCCATCGAGTTCCCCATTCGCCGTGTCACGTCTAGGCCCTAGGTTTGGATCGTGACAAACTTGGTATCAGAGTACTAGGTTGATAGATCCTAAGAGTCCAACACACCACATCGAATAAATTCCTATACATGGTTGTGAAGCGCGCCATGACTATGAGTAGGAGGCTATGAGGCGTTTTAGGAAATGTTTTCCCTTTTCATGTTCTACGTCGTTCTATAAAGTTGTAGCAAGTTTTCCCCTCCCCCCTAACGATTATTCTTTGCTATGTTAGATCATACCAAACACTAGAGGAAGACGGGCCTAAACTCCCGAAAAGCAACTTAACAATGGCGAACTCCGAGATGCTCTTACTATGCTTGCTCAAGTGGTGGGCAACCAAGTCCAACAAGGGGCCCAAGCCCCTCATGCTAATACCCTAGGAGCTAGGGTAAGAGACTTTATGAGGATGGATCCTCTGATTTTCCATCGGTCAAAGGTGGATGAAAACCCATAAGAGTTCATTGATGAGGTCTACAAAATCTGAAATATCATGATGTTGGGCCAAATGAAAAGGCGGAGTTGGTAGCATACCAACTCAAAGGGGTAGCCCAAATTTGGTATGAGAAATGCAAGGGTGAGAAGGGGGTTGGTAATGTGGTACTTTGGGAGGAGTTCAAATTGGCCTTCCTTAATCGGTTTTTCCCTCTTGAGCTTAGGGAGGCAAAGTTGGTAGAGTTTATGAACTTGAAACAAGGTACATTGAGTGTGAGAGAGTATGCCCTAAAATTTAATCAATTTTCAAAGTATGCTCCTCACTTGGTGGCCGATCCTAGGTCGAGGATGAACAAGTTTGTTATGGGGGTTTCTGACTTGGTAAGTGAAGAATGCCGATGCACCTTGCTAATTAGTGATATGGACTTGTCTCAATTGATGACTTTTGTCGAGCAAATGGAGGAAGAAAAGTTGAGAAAAAGGAAGTGTTATAAGGCCAAGAGAGCCCATTTTGAAGGTAGGTTTCAAAAGGGTACTAGACATCATCAAGGCCAAGGGCCTCCTCATGCTGCTAATAGGAGGTTTGCCAATGACTTCCTTAGGCCTCATCGTGCGGGTGGAATGGCTCCTAATGATGTGTGCCCTAGATGTGGAAAATATCACAAGGGACCATGTTTGAAGGGTTCCAATGCATGTTTTGAATGTAGGGAGCTTAGTCACAAGAGGGTGGATTGTCTAAGAAACATTGGCAAGGTCTAGGGTGCAAATGCAGTTCCACTGGATAGAGGTGGTCCTCAAGATGGTGCCCCAAGGCACAACCAATTTTATGCTCTACATGGAAGGCAAGGGGTGGGTGAGGTCCCCGATGTTGTTATCGGTATGTTGAAAATCTTTGACTTTGATGTGTATGCTTTGATTGATCCGGGGGCCACTCTTTCCTTTGTTACTCCTCTTGTTGCTAAAAAGTTCCATGTTATTCCTGAGTTATTGCATGAGTCATATGAAGTGTCTACTCCTATTGATGCCTTTACTGTTGCTGGAAAAGTTTATAGGAGTTGTCTTATTTATATCTTGAATAAGTTGTTGCCTTGTAATCTTGTTGAATTATACATGGTAAACTTTGATGTCATTCTTGGGATGGATTGGTTGCATGCATACTATGCTTCCATTGATTTTAGAACTCGTATGGTCAAGTTTCAATTTTCAAAATGAACCCGTCCTTAAGTGGGAAAGTCAAGATGTGGTGGTCAAGGGTAGATTCATTTCATGCATTAAAGCCCATAAGTTGATTTCTAGAGGGTGTTTGTATCATCTTGTGAGGGTTAAAGATGTGGAGTCCAAGGTCCCTTCCATTGAGTCGGTCCCCATTGTAAATGAGTCTCTTGATGTCTTTTCGAATGACCTTCTCGGTGTCCCTCTCGAAAGGGAGATAGATTTTGGCATAGATCTCCTTCCCGACACTCAATCTATCTCCATTCCCCCTTACCGTATAATCTTGGTGGAGTTGAAGGAGTTAAAAGAGAAATTGAAATATTTGTTGGAAAAGGGATTTATTAGACCTAGTCAGTCACCTTGGGGTGCTCCGGTGGTGTTTCTGAAAAAGAAGAATGGGGTCACTTAGAATGTGCATTGTTTACCGGTAACTCAATAGGGTCACTATAAAGAATAGGTATCCTCTTTTGAGGATTGATGATTTGTTTGACCAATTGCAAGAGGCTAGCTTTTTCTGTAAGATTGATCTTCGGTCCGGGTACCATCAAGTAAGGGTGAGGGAGTGTGGTATTCCCAAGATGGCCTTCCGAACTAGATATGGACACTATGAATTTGTGGTGATGTCCTTTGGGTTGACTAATACACTGACCATCTTCATGGACCTAATGAATAGGGTCTTCAAACCCTACCTTGATTCCTTTGCTGTAGTCTTCATTGATGATATATTAATCTATTCACATAGTAGGGAGGAGCATATGGGCAATTTGGGGGTTGTGTTGCAAAAATTGAGGGAAGAGAGATTGTATGCTAGATATGACAAATATGAATTTTGGTTGAAGGAGGATGCATTCTTGGGTCATGTGGTGTCGGGGGATGGCATTAAAGCGAATCTTAAGAAGACCGATGTGATTAGGAATTGGCCTATACCATTGACCCCATAAGATATTAGGAGCTTTTTAGGCCTTGCGGGTTACTATAGAAGGTTCGTGAATGGGTTCTCCTCCATTGCTTTTCCTATGAAAAAATTGACTCAAAAGAGGGTTAAGTTTGAGTTGACAAATGAATGTGAGAAAAGCTTCCAAACATTGAAAGATAGACTTGTGTCCGCTCGTATATCGTCAGTATCGGATGGGCTTGAGGGTTTTGTTGTTTATTGTGATGCATCTGGAGTTTGCTTGGGTTGTGTGCTAATGTAAAATGGTAAGGTCATAGCCTATGCTTCTAGGCAACTCAAAGTGCATGAAAGGAACTATCCTACCCATGATCTTGAATTAGCCATCGTGGTGTTTGCATTAAAGATTTAGCGCTAATATTTGTATGGGGTGCATGATGATGTCTTCACCGATCATAAGAGCCTTCAATATGTCTTCACACAAAAAGATCTCAACTTGAGATAAAGAAGGTAGCTAGAACTTCTCAAAGATTAAGACATGAGTGTGCATTATCATCCAAGTAAGACAAATGTTATGGTGGATGCTTTGAGTCAGATGTCTATGGGTAGCCTAGTTCATATGGATGTGGTGATAGGGGAGGTGCATAGGTTGGCTAGATTGGGGGTTAGTTGGAAGATATGGGTAATGGTGTCGTTTTTGTTGATGGTTCTAAATCTTCCTTAGTTGATGAGGTGATAGAAAAACTAGATCTAGACTCTTCCTTGCTTGAATTGAAGGTCTTGGTGAAAGAGGGAAAAACAGGAGCTTTCTCCCAAGGGGGAGATGAGGCCCTTAGATACCAAGGTAGGTTGTGTGTGACATGTGTTGATGGTTTGAGGGAGAGAATTCTTGATGAGGCCCATAAACTCTTCTTATTCTGTCCACCCTGGCTCCACCAAAATGTATAGAGACTTGAGGTATGTGTATTGGTGGGGAGGCATGAAGAGGGACACTGGTAAATTTGTTTCCGGTTGCCATAATTATTAACAAGTCAAAGCCGAACATCAAAGGCCAGGTGGCCTAACCCAAGACAGAGATTCCTACTTGGAAGTAGAAGGTAATTAATATGGATTTTGTGGTTGGGTTGCCCAAGACTAGGAAAGATTTTGATTCTCTATGGGTGGTGGTTGATAGGATGACGAAATCGGCTCACTTTCTACCTGTTAAGACTACAGGGGCTGAAGAGTATGCAAGGTTGTACATCCATGAGTTAGTGAGGTTACATAGGGTTCCTTTATCCATTATATTGGATCATGGTGGACAATACTTCACACTTTTGGAGGTCTTTTCAAAAGGGTCTTGGTACTATTGTTCATCTTAGTACGACCTTCCACCCTCAAACGGATGGCCAAGCCGAAAGGACAATTCAAACACTTGATATTCTTAGGGCTTGTGTCTTGGAGATTAAAGGTTGTTGGGATGACCATATTCCATTGATTGAGTTTGCCTACAACACTAGCTATCACTCTACCATCGGTGTGGCTCCTTTTGAGGCTCTTTATGGGAGACGTTGTAGATCACCGGTGGGTTGGTTTGAGGTTGGAAAGGTGGCTTTATTGGGGCCTGATCTGGTTATGGATGATCTTGATAAGGTTAGAATTATTAGGGAAAGATTGAGGACAACCCAAAATTGACAAAAATCCTATGCCGATGTAAGGAGGAAAGCCTAGAGTTCCAAGTGGGTGATTGGGTTTATTTGAAGGTTTCTCCAATGAAAGATCTGGTCCATTTTGGTAAAAAGGGGAAGTTGAGCCCAATGTATGTTGGTCTTTATGAGGTGATAGAGAGGGTTGGCAAGGTAGCTTATGAGTTGAAGTTCCTAGTTAAATGAATTTTATTCATCCGGTGTTCCATGTCTCTATGTTGAGAAAGTATATTGGTTATCCTAATGCCATTGTGTCTCTTGATGTTGTGGGTGTTGTTGTGGATAACTTGACTTAAGAGGAGGTTCTAGTTCAGATTTGGATAGGCAAGTAAAGAGATTGAGGAACAAGAAGGTGGCATCCGTTAAGGTCCTTTGGAGGAACCAACAAGTCGAAGGTGCTAGGAGGCTGAAGCGGATATCCAAAAGCGGTATCCTTATTTTTTCCACTCTACTCGAGCCTAAGGTACTAATCCTAAGTCTCATATAAGATTTCAGGTCTTATATTTTTCAGCCCCTATGTCATTCATATGTATTCATATTTAATTTGGTAAACTTATGATGATTTTATACTTATGTGAGAATTTGAAAATGGTGTTTTACATGTTGAGTTGCATTCGTGTTGGGGCTGATTTATCTTGTACATCTCTTTTACATTCGGGGATGAATATTCCCAAGGGGGAGATATTGTAATGACCCCAAAACATGCCTCAGAATGCCCAAAATTTTTAATTGCCATATATTTTGTTATTTTGAAAATCCGACTTCATACTTGTGATCATGGGGTCAAAATTAGGTGAAAAAGGGTCTAACCCTGATTTAAGAGTGAAATATTAGCAATTATAAATTTTTAAGTGACGAACGAATTCCAGTGAGGTTTACGAGTTCCCTCCGTGATGCAGCAAGGGCGCGCTTTAGTGTAATTCCTTCTCCGCATCCCTCCGTGATGCGGAGAGGTATATTTTGCCTAGTAGTATGCAGCCCAAAATATTCTAAGTGTTGGGCCCAAGTTTCCCAAACGTGTTTTTGTCCATACTTAGCCAAATTTCACCCTTATATCATCATAAACATTTCCCAATACTCCCTAAAACACTCAGCCATATTTTCACTCCAAAATTCAAGACTTAAAACCCTCATTAGGAACTAAGGATTTTCTTCAAGCTTCAAGCCTCCATTTTCAAACTTCACCAAGAACTTCTCCAAAGGTAAGGTATGTGGTGTTGAACCATTGGGTCCTTTTACCCATGGTTCCTAAGCCTCTTTTTTTATTAATATTGCATGATTCAAAGTTGATTTTTCATATGGGTCTTGTATATTGAGAAATTTACTGCATAGTGATTTTAGTTCATGAAAGTATGGTTGTTTTAGCATGTTTTGAGCACTAAATCTTGGATCTTATATTGGATTTCATGGAGGTTTTGATGTGAATATCTTGGGCATGTTGCAAGGTGTTGATTGGTTTTACTACAAATTTTTTTGCATGATTTCATCTCCAAATTGAATGGATTTTACCCCCAAGGTGTTTGAGAAGAAGTCCGGTCATGTTTTCTTGAGGAATTGAAGGTCCGAAGCATGAGATATGATATTATTGATGTTGTGATGATGAAATAAGCTTATGTATGTGATATATATGTTCTATATAATGTGTTGCATTAGACCATGTCCGATCCAGGGGGTATAGGAGACCGATAACCATGTGAGGGGTACGTACCTTGGCACCAGGGTGTCCAGGTGTGAATGGCATCAACAATGTGAGGGCTGTAGTACCTTGCCATTAGGGTGTCCAAGTGTGAATGACATCAACCATGTGAGGGGTGTAGTTCCTTGCCACCAGGGTGTCTAGGTGTGAATGACATCAACCATGTGAGGAGTGTAATACCTTGCCACCAGGGTGTCCAGGTATGAATGACACCTCCCAATCATAGTTGGGAGTTCTAGCTTGGTCTCTTCTACACATATGACATCTTATATGATCATGTGTTATTGAAAGCATGTTTTACTTATGTATTGATCATACATGCCATATTGTTATACTATGCTCATCGCCTATGTTTATTCATTTGGCCTATGATGTCTATCTCTTATCGCATTGCATCCTACATAATTTGTACATTCAAATGTACTAACGCATACTTTTGCCTACATGATATCAACATGTAGGGACCGGCGCTCAAGTTGATCATCCTCCTCCTCCACGTGGCTAGTCGATGCTATTCCAAGCTTCTTGGTGAGTCCTTTATTTCGAGGACCTTAGTCTATGTTGCTATTATCCATGTATTGAGGCACTTTCTTATGTTCTATTTTGATTATGAGGGTGAGCTCGGTTATCTTGTCTTGGCCCCCTCTCTATCTATGTATTTAGAGGTGTTTGTTGGACAAATTGTGAAATTATGATATGAGCTATGACTCCTTGTCTTGATATTGATGTTTTGGTGCACTATCCCTTAGCCCCTTTGCTCCTTTATGCTTGTTTTATATCTTTTACATACTTCAGGGACCAATGATATGTAATGATAAGTTGAGATGCTTGTTTGGGGTTCCTTCGGGTTTCCATTCGTCGTGTCATATGTAGGCCCTAGGTTTGGGTCGTGATAGTCTTCCTCCACGTGGCTAGTACGATCTTGCAGAGATAAGATTTGGTGAGTCCTCAAGTCCGAGGACACTATCTATGTTACTCATGCTATATTGAGACTTTTTTATATTGAACACTTGTTACTATGAGGGTGAGCCCGAAAAGTGTCTTGGCCCCCGGTCCATTCCTTGTTAGAGAGGTGTTGTTGGATATTATGGTGTACTTATGCTATGAGGTTGACTCTTTTATGCTTTTATGATTGTTAAAGACTTCCCTTAGTCCCGCTTTCTTTGTTTTATATCTCTAGTTGTTGTTGTTTAATTTTCTTTCGCAACCAAGGATGTGTGATTGATATGCTAAGAGGCTTGTTTGGGGTCCCTTCGAGTTTCCATTCACCATGTCACATCTAGGCCCTAGGCTTGGGTCGTGACACCCAAGCCCCTTATGCTCCTATTCCAGCCTCAAGGGTGAGGGACTTCACAAGGATGAACCCTTTTGAGTTTTGATGGGTCTAAAGCGGAGGAAGATTCCCAAATGTTTATTGATGAGGTGTATAAGGTGCTAGCTATCATAGGGATGAATTTGGAGGAGAAGGCAGAAATAGTAGCCTATCAACTCAATGGTGTGACTCAAATTTGGTTTGTTCAACGGAAGTTGGAGAGGGGAAACAATGATGTTATTCCTTGGGAGGAATTCAAGGTCGCCTTCTTTAACTGGTCTTTCGCTATTGAGTTGGGAGTGGCCAAGATAATGGAATTCATGAATCTCAAGCAAGGCTTCATGAATATGAGGGAGTATTCCCTCAAATTCAACAAACTCTTAAAGTATGCTCCCCATTTGCTTGCTGATCCTAGGGCAAGAATGAACAAGTTTTTGTCGGGTGTGTCCGACTTGGTGAATGAAGAGCGCCACACTGCTATACTTGTAGGTGATATCAACTTGTTTTTGCTCATGACATAAGCTGAAGAACTTGAGGGGGAGAAGCTTAGGAAGAGAAGGAGTGGGGAGTCCAAGAGGGCTTAGCTTGATGGTGGTTTCCAAGGTGCCAAGGGTGGCCGCTTCCAACAAGGTTAGAAGTTCCAAGGCCAAGGGTCTTCTAATGCTCCAAATAAGAGGTTTTCTAATGATGGGGTGGCTAACCAAAGGTTTCAAGGTGGCAATGGTGGGATGACAAATCCTAGGCGCCAAAAGTGTGGGAGAAATCATGCTGGTCCATGCTCAAGGGACTCAAATGCTTTCTATGGTTGTGGTAAAGTGGGTCACAGGATTGTTGATTTCCCTTATGCTCAAAATAAGGGTAGATATGTTAGTTCTCAAGTCCAAGGTTCTAATGTGGGTCAAAGGGTAGAGAGAGGCCAACAAGGGGGTGCTACAAGACAAAAGCTGTTCTATGCTCTCCAAGAAAGGCAAGGAGTGGATAAGGTGCCTGATGTTGTTACTGTTATTTTAAAGGTTCTTTATGATGATTTATATCCATTGATAGATCGGGTGCCACTCTTTCTTTCGTTGCTCCTTTTGTTGCCAATAAGCTTCATATATGTCCCAAATTGTTTTGTGAACCTTATGAAATGTCTACTCCTGTTGGTGGTCCATTATTGCTAGAAGAGTCTATAGGGATTGTCCTGTGTCCATATTGCATGAAGTCTTGCCTTGTGATTTTGTTACATGGTGGATTTTGACATCATTCTTGGGATGGATTTGTCACATCCATACCATGCTTCCATTGATTATAGAACCTGTAAGGTTAGATTCCAATTCCCTAATGAGCCCGTCCTTGAGTGGGAAATTCGTAATGTGGTAGTTAAGGGTAGGTTCATTTCTTATCTTAAAGCCCGGATATTGATTTCTAATGGTTGCATTTACCATCTTTTAAGGGTTAGGGATGTTGAGTCTAAAGTCCTTCCCGTTGAGTCGGTTCCAGTGATCAATGAGTTTCTTGATGTCTTTCCTGATGAGCTTCACGGTGTTCCTCCTGAAAGGAAAATATACTTTGGTATAGACCTCCTCCTCGATACACAACCTATTTCCATTCCCCCTTACTGTATGGACCCGATGGAGTTAAAGGAATTGAAGGATCAATTTAGGGATTTATTGTAGAAGGGTTTCATAAGGCCAAGCAAGTCACCTTGGGGTGTATTAGTGTTGTATGTGAGAAAGAAAGATGGTTCACTTAGAATGTGCATCAACTACCGGCAATCAATAGAGTCACCATAAAGAACAAGTACCCTCTACCAAGCATAGATGAGCTATTTGATCAACTTCTAGGGGCTAGTCACTTTTCTAAGATTGATCTTCGGTCCGGATGCCACCAAGTGAGAGTGAGGGAGTGTTATTCCAAAGACAGCCTTTCAACTAGGTATGGGCATTTTGAATTTGTGGTAATGTCTTTTGGGTTAAGTAATACACCGACAATATTTATGGATTTCATGAATAGGGTCTTTAAACCTACCTTGATATGTGTGTGGTGGTCTTCATAGATGATATATTGATTTATTTCCTGAGTGAGGAAGAGCATGTGAATTATTTGAAGGTGGTGTCGCAAATTTTTTGTGATGAGAGGTTGTTTGCTAAATATGGTAAGTGTGAATTTTGGTTGAAAGAGGTTGCACTCCTAGGGCATGTGGTGTCCAACGGTGGAATTAAAGTGGACCCTAAGAAGGCAGAGGTGATGAGGAATTGGCCTAGATCCTTGACTCCAATGGATATTAGGAGTTTCTTGGGTTTAGCGGGAACTATCAGAGATATGTGAATGGTTTCTGTTCACTTGCTTCCCCTTTGATAGAATTGACCCAAAAGAAAGCAAAATTTGTTTGGACCGATGAATGTGAAAAGAATTTTTAAACTTTGAAAGAAAAGCTTATCTCTGCTCCTATTTTGTCTTTACCAGAAGAGCTAAAAGGGTTTGTGGTTTATTGTAATGCTTCAAGGATTGGTTTGGGCTGTGTATTGATGCAAAATGGCAAGGTTATAGCATCCGCCTCTAGGCAACTAAAGGTGCATGAGCGTAACTATCCCACCCATGATCTTGAATTAGCGGTCGTGGTATTTGATTGGAAAATATAGCATCATTATTTGTATGGGGTTCATGTAGATGTATTTACCGACCACAAGAGTCTCTAATACGTGTTCACACAAAGGGATCTTATTGAGACAAAAAAGGTTGTTAGAGCTCCTTGAGTTATGACATGAGTATGCACTATCATCCCAACAAACCTAATATTATGGCCCGCTCTAAGTAGAGTGTCCATGGGTAGTCTAGCTCATATTGATGATGGTAACAAAGAGGTGGCTAGAGAAGTACAGCGGTTGTCTAGGTTGGGAGTGAGGTTGGATGAGGTGGAGAATGTTGGTGTAGTGGATTTTGATGGCTCCAAATCTTCTTTGATTGAAGAGCTCAAGTCTAAAAATGACCTTGATCCCGCCTTGATAGAATTGAAAGCTTTGGTGAAGGATGGTAAAGTAGAGGTTTTCTTCCAAGGGGGAGATGGTGTCCTTAGGTACCAAGGTAGGCTATGAGTGCCTAATATTGATTACTTGTGGGAGTTGATCTTGAAAGAGGCCCATAATTTCATCCTACTCTATTCACTCCAGTTCCAAAAAAATGTATAGAGACTTGAGGGAGGTGTATTGGTGGGGTGGTATGAAAAGGCATATTGCCAAGTTTATAGCTGGTTGTCACAACTGCCAACAAGTCAAAGCTGAACATCAAAGGCCGGGTGGCCTAGCCCATGATATACAAATTTCTACTTGGAAAAGGGAAGAAATCAACATGGATTTTGTGATTGGTTTGCCAAAGACTAGAAAGCACTTAGATTCTATTTGGATTATCGTGGATAGAATGACTAAGTTGGCTCACATTCTACCGGTTAAAACAACCTATGGTGCTGAAGATTATGCAAAGTTATATATATTCATAAGTTGGTTTAGTTGCATGGAGTGCCATTGTCCATCATTCCGGATTGTGCTGCTCAATTCACTTCTTATTTTTGGAGATCCTTCCAAAAGGGTCTTGAAGCTTAGCATGACTTTCTATCCTCAAAAGGATGGTCAAGCCAAAAGAACAATTCAAAGTTTTGAGGATATGCTTAGAGCTTGTGTTTTGGAGTTCAAGGTAGTTGGGATGTACTTCTTCCACATATTGAGTTTTCTTACAACAATAGCTACCACTCTAGTATTGGTATGGCCCCCTTTGAGGCTTTATATAGTAGGCATTGTAGATCCCCAGTTGGATGGGTTGATGTGGGGGAGATGACTTTGTTATTCCTGGATTTGGTTATAGAGGCTTTGGGGAAGGTGAGGTTGATAAGGGAGAGATTGTAGACTGCTCAAAGTAGACAAATGTCTTATTCTGATGTGTGGAGGAGAGACCTTGAATTTAATGTTGATGATTGGATTTACTTGAAGGTTTCATCCATGAAGGGTGTGGTCCAGTTTGGTAAGAAGGGGAAATTGAGCCCAAGGTTTGGGGGACCTTATAGAATTTTGAGGAGAATTGGTAAGGTTGCCTATGAATTGGAGTTGCCTACGGATATGAGTATAGTTCATTTGGTCTTCCATGTGTCTATGTTAAGGAAGTGTGTTGGTGACCCAAGTGCTATAATGCCCTTAGAAGTTGTGGGTATTGTGGAAGATAACTTGACCTATGAGGAGGTCCTGGTAGAGATATTGGATAGGCAAGTGAAAAGGTTGAGAAACAAAGATGTAGCATTCGTCAAAGTCTATTAAAGGAATGAACAAGTTGAAAGTGCCATATGGGAAGACGAAACAGACATGAAAAAATGATATCCATACCTATTTCACGCTAATAAAGCTGAAGGTAATGAATTTAGTCCTATTTATGATTTCAAGACATAAGCTCCAGCCCTCATGTCATTTTTGCATACATACATGTTCATGATGATAATTTCTGATGATTTATGATGAATATGTGTTTGAAACTTTTTGAAAATGATGTTTAAGTGTATTTGTTGCATTCATGTCGGGCTGGAAGTCTCATTATTACTTCTCTTACGTATGTTTCTTTGACATTCAGGGACGAATGTTCCCAAGGGGGAGATATTGTAGCACACCTCATGTGCTTCAAAATGCCCCATAAGTGTATTTCTTGTACATCTCAGAATCCGTGCAGGATTACGAAATCTGACTTCATATTCTTGTTTAGGGGGAAAAATTGAGTGGGAAAAGGGTAGCCCTCGAATTTTAGACGACCCATAGCAAAATATAGTTTTTGCTATGAGATGATTTCCAGTGGTCCTATGTGCCCAAGCCACGACGCGCCTGGGCGCACCATAGTTTTCATGGCATGTGCGCCTTGTCCGTGTCGTGCCAAGGAGCGGACCAATACAAAAGTTTCCCCAGTTTTCTTGTTTCATCTAAGGGAATTTGGGTAATAACTTAATGCCTATTTAAATATGAATACCTCTATACTAAGCCATTTTTCACCTTCAAACTCTCAATAAATGCTCTCAAATCCTCCTAATAATTATCAAACCTCCATTCAAACTCAAGATTAAGCTTTCATTTCAACAACACAAGCGGTTGATAAGGGAGAGATTGTAGATGGCTCAAAGTAGACAAAAGTCTTATTCTGATGTGTAGAGGAGAGACCTTGAATTTAATGTTGATGATTGGGTTTACTTGAAGGTTTCACCCATGAAGGGTGTGGTCCAGTTTTGGCAATAAGGGGAAATTGAGCCCAAGGTTTGTGGGACCTTATAGAATTTTGAGGAGAATTAGTAAGGTTGCCAATAAATTGGAGTTGCCTACGGATATGAGTATGCTTTATTTGGTCTTCCATGTTTCTATGTTGAGGAAGTGTGTTGGTGACCCAAGTACTATAGTGCCCTTAGAAGTTATGGGTGTTGTGGAAGATAACTTGACCTATGAGGAGGTCCCGGTAAAGATATTGGATAGGCAAGTGAAAAAGTTGAGAAACAAAGATGTAGCATGGGAAGACGAAGTGGACATGAAAAAATGATATCCATACCTATTTCACTCTATTAAAGCTGATGGTAATGAATTAAATCCTATTTATGATTTCAAGTCATAAGTTCCAGCCCTCATGTCATTTTTGCATACATACATGTTCATGATGATAACTTTTGATGAGTTATGATGAATATGTGTTTGAAATTTTTTGAAAATGATGTTTAAGTGTATTTGTTGCATTCATGTCGGGATGGAAGTCTCATTATTACTTCTCTTACATATGTTTCTTCGACATTCAGGGACGAATGTTCCCAAGGAGGAGATATTATAGCACTCCTCATGTGCTTTAGAATGCCCCATAAGTGTATTTCTTGTACATCTCAGATTCTGTGTATGATTACGGAAATCCGACTTCATATTCTGTTTAGGGGAAAAAATTGAGTGGGCAAAGGGTAGCCCTCGAACTTTAGACGACCCATAGCAAAATATAGTTTTTTCTATGGGACGATTTTCAGCGGTCCTGCGTGCCCAAGCCACGACGCGCCTGGGCGTGCCATAGTGTTTCATGGCATGTGCGCTTGGTTCGTGTCGCGTCTAGGGGCGGACCACTACAAAAGTTTCCCCAGTTTTCTTGTTTCATCTAAGGGCATTTGGGTAATAACTTAATGCCCATTTAAATGTGAATACCTCTATACTTAGCCATTTTTCTCCTTCAAACTCTCAAGAAACGCTCTCTAATCCTCCTAATACACTATCAAACTCCATTCAATCTCAAGATTTTCAAGAACAATCTTTTGTTTCAAGAACCCAATCCAATTCTCAAGCCTTCCTCAACTTTTCCTTCAAGAACTCCAAGGTTTAGGTATGTGGGTCTTCATCTATGGGTCCTTTCACCCATGGAGCCCGACCTTCTCTTTTGATGAAAATTTCATGATTTCAAGTTGTATTCTTATTGGGTATGCCCATTATACATTATAAATGTGAATTATGTTGGGTTTCTCAAGTATTAATTTATTATGCATGAACATTCATTTGAAGCTTATTGCATGAGTTGATTTATGTCTATTGAGGCTATGCATGATATGAGCTATGTGAACCATGAAATATTATGGATATTTCAGTTGGATTTCATGATACCCAAATTAAGGGTTTTACTACAATGTTGGTGGGTTGATTTACATGACTCTAAATTGGATGATTATTCTTTCTTATGGTTATTACTCAATAAATTGCATAGTTTGTACATGTTCTCAAATACCCACCATGTTTGATTAAACTACATGACAAGGATTTTCAAGTTAAAGAGGAACTATTGCATGATTTGCAAGTCAAGTGATTTCATGATAATTATGGGCTCCCAAGCATGTATTAAACTCATGAAAGGTTTCTATGATTTATGCAAGTTGAGCCCTATTCTATAATTCTACCCTCTTGTGGGCAATTATATCTATTTGAGGGGTCAAGCATGATTACTATTTACCCTCATGTTCAAGCTAAGCTCAATAGTAAGGGGTCAAGAATGTTATATGTTTCTACCCTCATGTGAACTGCAATGCCTACTAAAAGGGGTTAAGTTCATATATTATTTTCTACCTTCTAGTATAGAGTATATGCCCATGTAGGGGTCAAGTATGTGAATGAGATACTCTTGCCATGTTATCAAGTCTTTACAAGTTATTCATGTTATGATTAAATCTATGGTTATTTCAAGTATTTTGTGGGATTAGACTTAGCACCGACTGTGGCTTAAGGTGAGGGCTTGACTCAAGGGGTCCTTATATAATGTCTTGGTCTCTAAACTTTCTGCCACCCTAGATTATATATTTCCCTAAAAGGTCTTACTAGTGGATCCATCTAGGTCACGTTACCCACTAAGTGGGGTCAAGTATGGTTTACTTGGCAAGTAGACCACACCTTCTCGGTGGGGTGTCATGCATCGGGATTCCAAGTAGTAGCTCGCTTGGTCTTATATGTCGGTAAGGTCTACTCCCACATATATATGTTATATTATGCAAGTTGAACGTCTACATGCATGTTTTATTACAAGCATTGATCATACATGCCATATTAAGATTATATCCTTTGTTATGATTATGCATTTCAAATTATAATGGCTTATGGTCGTTATTCCATTACATCCCACATATTTAGTACATTCCAAATATTAAAGCATACTCTATGTATACATGATATCACCATGTAGGGACCGGAACTCCTATTGATCATCCTCCTCCACGTGGCTAGTTTGGCCCATTTGAAGAAGCTTTTGATGAGTCCTAAAATTCGAGGAATTAATCTATTTTCCTTTCATGCTATGTTGAGACTTGTACTTACTTTTTATATAGTTATTACTTGACGGTGAGCCCGGGAAGTGTCTCGGCCCCGGCTCCATTCTATGTAGAGGTGTTGTTGGATAATATGGTATTCTGTGTATATGAGGTTAACTCTTCT
The DNA here is from genome assembly GCA_026153255.1 of Solanum medicagineum. Classification (NCBI taxonomy): domain Eukaryota; kingdom Viridiplantae; phylum Streptophyta; class Magnoliopsida; order Solanales; family Solanaceae; genus Solanum; species Solanum medicagineum. The sequence goes on along the minus strand of JAPFFP010041972.1, from coordinate 2,973 downwards.
TATGCTATTATCATTATGAAAGACTTCCCTTAGTCCCACTTCCCTTTTTATTAATGTCACTTATTGTTGTTTATTTTGTTTCCGTAATTAAGGATGTGCGGATGATATGCTAAGAGGATAGTTTGGGGTTCCTTCGGGTTCCCCGTTCGTCGGGTCACATCTAGGTCCTAGGCTTGGGCCGTGACAATTAGGAGTCTCTGTAGCCTAAATGCAACTAGGGGTTATTGTGCTTTGTGAAGACATGAACAAAAAATGCAACCAAGGGTTATTGTGCCCCGTGATGACATGAATGAATATTATAGGGGTTCGTGCCCTAAATGCTACCAGGAGTTATTGTGCCCCGTGAAGACATGAACGAGAATTATGAGGTTTCCTGTCCTAAATGCTACCAGGGGTTATTGTTCCCTTTGAAGACATGAACGAAAATTATAAGGGTTCATGCCCTAAATGCAACCAGGGGTGATTGTGCTCTGTAAAGACATGAACAAAAATTATAAGGGTTCATGCCCTAAATATAACCAGGAGCTATTGTGCCTTGTGAAGACATAAAATTATGAGGATTCGTGCCCCAAATACAACCAAGGGATATTGTGCCCTGTGAAGACATGAACGAAAATTGTGAGGGTTCCTACCCTAAATACAACCAGGGGCTATTCTGCCTTGAGAATACATGAAGAAAAATCATGAGGCTTCATGCCCTAAATGCAACCAGGGTTTATTATGTCTTGTGATGACATGAACAAAAATTATGAGGCTTCCTGACTGGAATGCAATTACGGGTTATTGTGCCCTGTGAAGACATGAACAAAAATTATGAGGGTTCGTGCCCTAAATGTAACAAGGGGTTGTTGCGCCCTAAAACATGAATGAAAATTATAAGGGTTTGTGCCCTAAATACAACAAGGGTTTATTGTGCCCTGTGAAGACATGAAAGAAAATTATGAGGGTTCATGCCCTAAATGCACCCAGGGGTTATTGTGTGACACCCTGTAACTTTATGTTCTTGTGTATCCATGTTTCAAGCCTCATTTGGTTAGGTTGGGGGTGTACTAGATTCATGGGAGACTACTAGTACGTAAACGAGTTCAAGACTTATCTCCAAGTTGAGTTTTGGGTGTTGTTTCATATAAGGGTCAACCTTAGACTAGGATAACTCTTAGCATATTTGAAACTGGGTGGCCCATGACATTTCAAATGAAATCCCTCTGAGTGAGCTTTGCAACTTACTTTGTTTCACCTCATTTCGACGTCGGATGAAGGAGTTATGACTATTTTCTTGAGACCCTCCCGTGCAGTGAAGCCCCACGGGCACCCATACGGGCTGTGTGGTCTTGTACGACTCATGTGAATGGGTACGTGCCGTGTCACCTGGGCATGTGGTGCCAACAACATTTTGTTGTCTAAGTGAGGTGGGACAGACCAGTACACGGTTTGTGTAACACTACACGGTCCGTGAAAGTGGACGTCAAAGTGACGACACGTCAATTTTTCCAAGTTTCCCAACTTTTTTTTTTCACTAAGGCACTTCACAAGGGCACTCCACACAACTCATGGAGTGCCTCACGACCAGTGAAGTCTCCAGTGAGATGACACTTTGTCATTTTTTCCATCCGTTCACTAATGGTATTTTCGTAAATGCTAATTATCCTAATGACCATTTTTGACTTTTAAGGCTATTTTAACCTTCCTAGAAGACCTAAAATCTAATCTTAAGGACCCAATTTCATTATTCTCATCTCAATCACAATCTCATATTCTCTCAAGAGTCTCCATCAAGCTCCAATTCAATTTCAAGGAAACCTAAGAACAAGATTGGATTCCAAGATCATTTCCAAGCCTCCATTCTTCCCAATCTCAATTCCAAGCAACCGTAGACCTAATGTATGTGGTGTTGAACCATTGGTTCCTTCTATCCATGGTGCCTAAACCCTCTTTTTATTAATATTGCATGATTTAAAGTTGATTTTTACAAATGGGTTTGCTAGTGTGAACATGTCTATGAACTATGTTAAAGCTATGTAAAATTGTGACTGTTTTGCCATGTTTTGAGCTATAAATTTTGGATCTATTGTAAGACTTGATCAGGGGCTTTGATGTATATTGCTTGAGGGTGTTTCAAGATACTGATTGATGGTTTTACAATGGATTTACTTACATGATTTCATCTCTAAATTGCATGGTCTTATACTACCATTTCACACCCGCCAAGTGTTTGATAAAATGTCCGGTTATAGTTTCTTGAGGAATTGAAGGTCCAATGTATGTCTTATGAGCTGCATGATGTTATAGTGATTATATGATTATGAAATTATGATTGAAATGTAATGGTTTGTTGATCTAGTTCTATAAAATACTTAATTCGAAAAGGGATGGGCTCCCATAAGGAAGGTCACTTGATCCGAAAAGGGACGAACTCCCAAAAGGAAGGCCACTAAATCCAAAAAGGGATGGGCTTCTGTAAGGAAGGTCACTTAATCCGAAAAGGGATGGGCTCCCGTAAAGAGAGCCACTTAATCCTAAAAGGGACGGGATCCCGTGAAGAAGGTCACTTAGTCTGAAAGGGGACGGGCTCCCGTAATGAAGGTGGCGTCAAAAGGTCTTATGTTATGTCAGTTGAGGCTTCGTTACACATTTATATTATGATCTATGTAAGATGAACGATTTGCAAAGCATGACTTACTTACGAGTTAGTTATACATGTCATATTGTTATTATGCTATCTATTGGTTATTATTGTGCATTTCGATTATGATATCTATCTCTTCTTGCATTGCATCCCACATACTTAGTACATTCAAACGTACTAATGTATACTCTATGCCTACAGGAGGTCACCATGTATAAACCAGAGCTCTATTTGGTCGTCATCCTCCTCCACGTGGCTAGTGGTATCCATTCAAGCTAGTTGGTGAGTCCTCATATGCGAGGGCAATATCTATGTTCTTAAGCTATGTATTAAAGACTATCCTTCTT
>JAPFFP010041971.1:0-14619 GCA_026153255.1 Solanum medicagineum | reverse complement strand
CCTCAAACGGATGGCCAAGCCGAGAGAACTATCCAAACTCTTGAGGATATGCTTAGAGCTTGTGTTTTGGAGTTTAATGGAAGTTGGGATGAACACCTTCCACTCATTGAATTTGCTTACAACAATAGCTACCATTCAAGCATTGGTATGGCTATTTTTGAAGCTATAGCTACCACTCAAGCATTGGTATGGCTCCTTTTAAAGCCCTTTATGGTAGGCATTGTAGATCCCCAGTTGGGTGATCTGAAGTGGGTGAAATGGCTTTGCTAGGTCCGGATTTGGTCATGGAAGCCTTGGATAAGGTGAGTTTAATTAGGGAGAGACTGAAAACAGCCAAAAGTAGACAAACGTCCTACTCTCATGTGAGGAGAAGAGTTCCTGAGTTTTAGGTTGGTGATTAGGTTTACTTGAAAGTCTCACCTATAAAGGATGCGGTTCGATTTGGCAAGAAAAGGAAGTTAAGCCCAAGATTTGTAGGTCCTTATAGAGTTTTGAGGAGGATTGGTAAGGTTGCTTATGAGTTGGAGGTACCTATAGAGTAGGATATGGTTCATCCGGTTTTCCATATATCCATGTTGAGGAAGTGTGTGGGTAACCCAAGTGCTATAGTGCATTTGGATATTTTGGGTGTTGTAGAAGATAATTTGACTTGTGAGGAGGTCTTGGAGGAGATTTTTGATAGACAAGTAAAGAGGTTGAGAAACAAATATGTGACTTCCATTAAGGTCCTTTGGAGGAACCAACAAGTTGAAGTGCCACATGGGAAGCCAAGACGGACATGAGAAAGAAATATCCATATCTCTTCCACTCTACTCAAGCCTAACGTACTAATTTAAGTCCCCTATATGATTTCAAGTCTTAAGTTCAACCCTTATTTCATTTTGCATGCATTCATGTTTACATTGGTAAGTTTATGGTGATTTATGATATTCATATTGAGATTTTTGAAATGATGTTTAAATGCATTTGTTGCATTTGTGTCGAGTTGAAATCTTCATGATTACTTATCTTATCTATGTTTCTTTGACATTGGGGGACGAATGTTCCCAAGGGGGAGATATTGAAACGCCTCGAAAATGCGCCTCCGAAATGCCCAAAATCGTAATTTCCGTATATCTCAAAAATTCATGCGTGATATCAAAAGTTTGACTTCATATTCTTGATCAGGATGTAATATTAAGTGAGGAATGGGTATAACCCAGATTTTAGAAGACCCGTACCGAAAAATGATTTTTACAAAATTTTCAAAAAGAGTAGGCATCCGCAATGCCTCCAGGACGCAAACCCGTCGCGGAGGTGTGTTTGCACTTCCTTAATTTTTCCTGTTCAGCCTAAGACATTGGGGTTTTGGCCCCATGCCCACATATGCGTAAAAACACCTATACTTAGCCATTTTTCAACTCTCTATCACTCAAGACCCTCTTAAAACCCTTTCTAACACTTAACCAAATATTTCATCCAAATTCAAGTGTCTCAAGCATAATTCTGGATCTCATGAACTCCCTTCAGGCCTCAAGTCTCCTTCAAGTCTACATCAATAAAACCCAAGTTTAAGGTATGTGGGTTTCAACCATTGGGTCCTTTCACCCATGATGCCCAATCTTCCTTTTTATAAAAATTGCATATCTTCAAGTTGTATTATCTATGGGTATCTCTTGTTATGAATTTTGATTATAAATTATGCTGGGTTGTTGTGAAATGTTGATGGTTTATGCATGTTTATCTATTCGAAGCTTATACTATGAATTAGTTTTGTCTATAGAGACTATGCACGTTTTAGGCTATGAAACTAAGATCTATTATGAGATTTGATGATGGATTTCAAGATATCTTAGATGAGGGTTTTACTATGTGTTGGTGGATTGATTTACATTGAATTTTCTCATATTCTTTCACTCTTGAATTGCATGATTTTGAACTAGCATTACACACCCGTCAAGTGTTTGATAAAATATCTTGACAAGGATTCTTGAGTTATTGATGTTCTATTGCATGGTTTACAAGTCAAGTGATGTTATGGTGTTTAAGGGATTGTGTGTATGCATTGGATTTATGAAATGTATCTATGGTGTTGCGAGTTGATGACACCTTTTTGGGGGGTGGCATGCCCAATCACCTTGTTGAGGGGTTGACAAGCCTCAATCACCTTGTCGGGGGGTGGCATGCTCGTACTACCTTGTTGAGGGGTATGTACCTCAATCACCTTGTCGGGGGGTTTGCATGCCCATGCTACCTTGCTGAGGGGGTACGTACCTCAATCACCTTGTTAGGGGGTGGCATGCCCGTACTACCTTGTTAAGGGGTAGGTACCTCAATCACCTTCTAAGGGGGTAGCAGGCCTTGGAGTTCAAGTGATAGTTTACTTTAGCTTTGATGATTATAGTCTCTTCCTACACATGTAATCTATATTTGCAAGCTATGATCTATAAACATATTTTACTTCAACCATTGATCATGCATGCCATATTGATATTATATTTATCCATTGCTTATGATTATGCATTTCGACTATGTTGCTTATGTCTTGTTGCATTTGCATCCTACATACCTAGTACATTCAGACTTACTAACGCATGTTCTATACCTATATGATGTTACCATGTAGGAATCAGAGCCCTCCCGATCATCCTCTAAGTGGCTAGTTCGGTGCTATGAAAGATAAGCTTTGGTGAGTCCTCAAGTCCAGGTACCCTAGCTATGCTATTCTTACTTTTGATACCTTATTATGTTGAACACTTCATACTGTGAAGGTGAGCCCGGAAAATGTCTTGACCCCCACTTCAATCTATGTTAGAGGTATTGTTGGAACAATTGATGTACTTATGCTTTGATCCATGACTCTTTTATGCTTTATAAATATCAAGACATCACTTAGTCCCACTTCCCTTATTTATATCGCTTGTTGTTGTTTATTTTGCTTCCGCGACCAAGGATGTGTGAATGATATGCTAAAAGACTTGTTTGGGGTTCCTTTGGGTTCCTTATTCGCCATGTCATGTCTAGTCTCTAGGCTTGGATCGTGACAAAAGTGCACCACAGGATGAAGGCATTGATGCCCCTATGACAGCTTCTTTAGCCCCATCACTACCGCCAGGACTAACTTGGACTAGGGGGATTCTAACACTCATTCCTTCCTTTTATGGTTTAATATTGTTGTTACTTGCAGATTGATGGCAATGCTTTCTATTTAGGAGGGGATGAGCATTTGGAATTCCCCTATCTCTATTAATGCTGACTTATTCACTGGTCATTTCATAAGACATTGCTAGTTTTTGTTTGTGAATATTTGAAACAATTTTTACTTTTTAGTTTGTAAATAATTTTAATTTGAAATAGATTAGTATTTGTTCTTCCATTTTTAATTCTCTTCTTTCTGAATTGAATAGATGAATGACTTGTGAATGATGTCATTATTTTGAGGCAAACCCCATGCATATGTGAAAAGTTGTTGAAATGAGAATATTATGTCTCTAGTCCATAGCAATGCGAGTATTGATAATCCATATTTTTTATCCGAATGGTGCCATGGACGAGGAGCAAGTACTAACTCACCAATTAGCTCCGTTTTTGATAGATCAGTCTATGAATGTATTTGATGCATCTTGAGTTGACTATGTGAGTGATTAAGTTTGGATATGCAATGATTGTAAGTCGTAAATGTGTTGCTATTGTTTGAATGTGAATCTATTTTGCCATTGTGAGATTAGAAATTTTTTGTTGAAAGGCATGTTTTGAAACATCTAGAACTTGCCCGATTTGTTTTGAAAGTGATTTTGTTGATTCCTGTCATCATACAAGACCATAGCCTAGATGTGACACAGTATATGGGAACCCCGACGGGATCCCAAACAAGCATCTCAAGCGTACACATCACATTCTTAGTTTCGCAGAAACAAATTGAGCAACAAACTCTTAGCACATGATTTCTAAAGGAAACGGGGGTTTGGACTCACGCTATGGGGATGTTATGGGGAAGAGGATAAACATGGATCACATAGCAAATAAATCTAAGTGGAGGGTAAGTATGACTCACGCTATGGGGGAAATTAGGGACTTGGGGCTTTCAGCTCATCACCATCATCATACAATAAGAACATAAGGGAATATGGACTAAGGGAAACCTCTAATAACTACATAGCATAACTAGTCGAACTCAATCATAAATAGCTATAACAATATCCAGCAACACCTCTAATCATGAATAGAATAGGGGCCAAGACATCTTCCAGGCTCACCCTTAAAGAATAGCATCCAAAAGATAAATGAGTCTAAACAAGCATGAAAGTAAGTGGATTTTGTTCTTGGATGTCGAGGGCTCACACAAGCAATCTTCAACCAGAACATCTAGCCATGTGGAGGAGGTGGATGGAAAGGATCTTCAGTTTCTACATGGTGAGATCATGCAGGCAAAAAGTATGCATTAGTACTTGAATGTACTAAGTATGCAGGGTGTAATGCAACAAGAACATAAGCCACAGTTAAATAATATGCATAATTGTAATCAACGAGTATAAGCTCAATATGTCATGCATGCTCAATAGTCAAAATATGCATGATGAATCATCAACTCATATGACATACCATACATAGGAAGGGACCATAACCAATATATAATACCATGCGAGCTACTACTTGGAATCCCGATGTTCACTCCACACCAGACAAGGAGTGGTCTACTTTACCAAGGTAAAGCAAACACTCACCTTACGGGAACTCCACCCTTTTCAAAAAGTGCCTCATCATTACCTTGCAGGAACACCACCCATTTTTATATACATATCTTATTAACCTTACAGGAACACCACCCATTTCAGTATTTGATTCACATTTGTCGTACGGGAACACCACCCATTTTAGTAAATCATGCAACTTAAGCTATATGGGTCTATTAGCTAAATTAAAAAAACCCATGGTAGAAATATAGTTATGGTTATCTACCAAGGTCCACTCAGTGCTAGATCACAATCCCAAGGAATACTTCAAATCGTACTAATTATCATAATATGCAAAGCATTGTATTTTGTAATATCATCATAGAGTATTTCTTCAAAACCAAAGCTTCATCATATCAAGGATAGGGCTTCATAACCTTTCATAGCTTTCACCACATTCTCATAATTCATAACACACATAATAGCCCGTTGCAATTCATATCATTCGTAAATCACATATCTTGCCATGAGACCTTTGTCAACATAAGAAGCTTGGTACATAACTTAGAAAAACATGGTGGGTATGCGTACATGCTGAAAATCATGCAAAATAACAACTTTGGACATGAGGAGAATAACGAAATCCCTTTTCAAATTATGCAAGATAACCCACAATATCATAGCAAAGCATAGCTAGGACATCATTAAATCGTTATCTTAAATCACATATCTCCATGACTTATCATTCCACAATGTAATACAAAGACAAAATAACATAATAGTCATCATAATATCATCATAAGTTTCTTCATAATAATTTCATGCAAAAGAGTTCATAAAGTCTTCATAAATACCCATAACTTGACATGGATTTAGAGGAGGAGTGGTTGAGCTTGTGGGAGGAAGGTTCCCACAATCAAAACCCACATACCTTGATGATTTAAAGGGCGAAAATTTTATTTTGGAGTGAAGAATCTGAAACCCTAGCTTGGCTTTCTTGCTTGAGCTCTTGAATGAGGCTTGAGAGAGTTTCGGGACTTAGCATACTTTTGGAGTGGAAGGTAATAAATAGATTAGGGTTGTTTATGCTAATATAAGGTCCCTTTGGGGAGGGGGGTGTAAAACAACGTTAGTTTAGGCTATAAAAAACAAGAAATGTTGAAATTGCCCCTTTCTAAAATCTGGCCGGACAAGACCATGAGACCCTGTTTACGGCCCGTAGTCTGGTCTACAAGCCATAGAAATGGTTTGGTCTGATAACATTAAGACTTTTAGAAACTTTTTTTTTGATTCATATTCCACGACACGATCTACGACTCACAAAAGATACTACAGGCCATCTGATAAGTCGGACATCCTACTTCAGAAATTATCATTTTCAACAAGTTTGAGCTTCGATCTATGAGCACCACTTATGGCCTGCAGAACGTTTTACGGCTTATAAGTCCCCTCATAACAACTCATACTTAGAAATTTCAAAAGCTTGTTTTTGCATTTTTAATACTTCTCACAGGTAGGGTCTTACAATATCTCCCCCTTGGGAACATTCATCCCCGAATGTTGTTAAGGAAAGCTATAAGAATGGAATACATGCATCATTTGCCAAATGCCATATATGCACCATGAAAACCTTTAAATTATGCTTCAAATAAAATTTACAATGCAATCTCAAAATCACATAACCATGCATAAATGACATGAGAAATCACATGCAAGGAAAGGAGGTTCTAAAGTAGGAAATATCGTAGTACCTCAAGCTTGATTAGAATGGAAGAGACAAAGGTATTACTTTTTCATATCAGCTTCGGCTTCCTAAGTGGCACTTTCAACATGTTGGTTCTTCCAAAGAACTTTGACTGATGCAATATCTTTATTTGTCAATCGCTTGACTTGTCTATCCAAAATTTCCATCGAGACTTCCTCATAAGCTAAACTTTCTTCAACTTTTACCATGTCTGTGGGCACAACGGAACTAGGATTCACAATAAATTTTTTCAACATGGAGACATGGAAAATTGGATGAACCATACTCATTTCCATGGGCAACTCTAATTTATATGCAACTTTTCCCACATGTCTCAAGATCCGATAAGGACCTATATACCTAGGGATTAATTTACCTTTCTTGCCAAACGAACCACGCCCTTCATTGGCAAAACCTTCAAGTACACCTAATCATCAACTTCAAACTTAGGGTCCCTCCTTCTAGTGTTGGTATAGGACTTTTTTCGGCTTTGTGCCGCCTTCAATCTCTCCCTTATTATCTTCACCTTATCTAAAGCTTCCATAACTAGTTTTGGACCCAATAAAGCCATTTCACCCACTTCAAAACAACCAACCGAGGATCTAAAATGCCTCCCATAAGGGGCTCCAAAGGGGGCCATTCTAATGCTAGAGTGATAGCTATTATTGGAAGAAAAATCTATAAGTGGAAGATTCTCATCCCAACTACCTTTAAACTCCAAGACACAAGAGCTAAGCATATCCTTAAGAATTTGGATAGTTCCCTCGGGTTGACCATCATTTTATGGGTGAAAGGCCGTGCTAAGCTTAACTTTAGTGCCAAGGCTCTTTTGGAAGGACCTCCAAAGGTGCAACATTAATTGGGCACCATAGTCTGAAATAATTGCCAATAGATCCCCATGTAGCCTCACTATTCATGAATATACATTCTGGCATAATCTTCTGCACTCTAGGTTGTCTTAACTAGTAGGAACTGAGTCTACTTAATCCTTCCGTCAATAACAACCCAAATGGAGTCAACTGTCTTCTAGTCTTTGGCAACCCAACCATAAAGTCCATATTGATCTCTTCCTACTTCTAAGTAGGAATCTCTATGTCTTGGGTCGAACCGTCTGACATTTAGTACTCAGCCTTGACTTGTCAGAAATTATGCAAATGGACTACAAATTTGGCAATATCCCTCTTCATACCACTGCACCAATACACCTCTTTAAAATCTTCATACATCTTGGTAGAACTGGGGTGAAAGAATAAGAGAAGTTATGGGTCTATTTCAAAATCAAGTCTCTCAAGTCATCGACATTAGGTACACATAATCCACTTTGGTAACTAAAACCGTCATCACCCCCTTGGGAGAAAACCTCCACTTTGCCATCTTTCACCAATGACTTCAATTCCACTAAAGCGGGGTCAAGATTCTATTTTAATTTATATGTTGGGTCTTTGACATTTTGACTATATTATTGTTAATCTGAGTGAATTTATATACATTTTAAAGCTTTATCTATAATCCTAAGCTTGCAAACTTGGGGTTTACATTAGATCTCGTATTATTGCTTTATTATGAGTCGTTAGAGTGTGGAATGGATGTATTAGCTGGAAACCTTTCATGGTTTCAATTGAATGCCAAAACCATGGATTTAATGGCTAAGGTATTAGATGGTTTATTGTGATTTCTCAAGACAGGCGTGTCCTCGAGCGATTCGCGTATGATATCATAATTGAATCATATGAAAAACCTTCCTTGTTGTAACTAAAGCTTAGTTTACCAACATCCTTGCCTATTCACTCACATTTAACTCATTAGTCAAAAATTTAGACCTGGCTTTATAGATATACTCCCATATTTTTACATCCCCAATAGCTCTCTACATCTATCGATTAGTTGTCTAATTTAGTTGTTGTCTGCTGAATCTTAATTTTAATTATTGTATCCCCCAATTTGAAACCACAATTGCCTAATTGAATGTATTACTTTGCCTCTCGAACCACCATTCCCTGTGGGATTTGACCTTGACTTTATTGTTGGGTAATATGCCGATAATGATCGTCCCTACTTCCTTTGAGTAGTAGGATTGAGTGTTCATCACACTCGCATTGAAAAGTCATGCATGAGTTATCAATAACATGAGAAAGAATGGAACAAAGCAACAAAATTAGATTGGGACAAAACCGCATGATAGAGAAAGAATAAACAAAGAGAAGTTTTCAATAGTCTTCATAGCCTCTTGAAGATAAGTATAGATGTCTCCTTACCGATCCTCAAGTCTTTACTCAAACTAGGCTTGTATAGATGTGAGACCTTTGAACATGGGGCTCTGATAACTTCCATCATAACCCAAAAGTCGTCGTGATGACACTTGTCTTATCTTACCAAGACAAATCAGCCTAAATATCAATTATAACAACAAAGTGCGGAAGTATAATAAAAATGAAACTTTAATTGTGAAAAATAAGTCAAAATAATTAAAACCCAAAAATCTGGTTGTCACTTGAACAAGCTCTAAAATATTATGATAGATTTGAAAGAAAAATAGAAATCTCAAATGATGTTGTCTCTAAATTAGAACAAGACCATAAATAGGGGATAAGGGGTTCCTCGAGATGACAAATAGCTACCTCATTAATCCCAAAAGAAAGCCTAGAATAAGAAGAGAAGTGACGGTATCTAGAAGATCAAACCTCACAACCTACAAAAATGTAGAAGTAGTGGTGAGTACCAACCACGTGGCACCTAGCAAGCGAACTCATTAACACGAAGTCAAGTGGTATAGAATATGGGTACTCCAGACATTTCAACCGAAACTTAACACCTAAAACCTGCATAAAATCAACCCATCCTAATTATTCACCACACACACATACACACACACAAAAACACACACGTATATATAGATCAATAGCATAAGGGATCAAGTTCACCAGTCATAATGTAAGGACCCAGACTTTGTATGACCTTGATAGAGCTTGGAATTTGGTTCTGGAAAGTTTTTGACCAAGATGACACTTCATAGAAGCCTTCTTAAGCCGTGAGGCTCACTACGGGCCACGTGGAGGTGCCTTGATGTGGCCCTTGGCCTTGTGTGTAGAGTGTTGGCATTCATGTGGAGTTTAAGACCAAGGCACATAACACATGAACCCCACATGGTCCGTATGAGACTTCACTGGCTATGTGGTGGGTCGTATGGAGGGGGTTGGCCTTGAAAATCCATATTTTGGCCAAGGCACTTCATACATAGACATCTCACGGACCATGTAGCCTTTCACGTTCCATGAGGCATTCCTTATGTGTGTTAGAGTAAAAAGTTTCTAAGTATTGGATCACCGTCTCAGAACTTTGTTGATGAAGAATTTTCTAAGTGAAGCTTCATGGGAGGCGACACGGTACTTGTGACCTTTAACGGGCCATGAAGCCCTCCATATGGGTGTTGTCATGGAATTTTTCTAAGTATGGAACTACTGTCTTGGACTTTTGTCAGTGAAATTTGTTTCTAAGTGTTGCATCATGGAATGAGTCATACAAACCATATGAGTTAGTACAGATCGTGAGCCTTCTTCACGAGACCCCTGTTAACATTTTTTTTATCCAGTTCATTAATGGTTCACTAAGACATTCAAATGAACTATACTCTTCTTCCCTCATTCGAATTCACTCTTACACTTAGAATTATATTCAACTCTCTCAAGAACTCCTCTCAAAGACTATAGTGAAGAATTAGCTTGGGATTCAAGGAAAAGGGTCTTCTTCTTCATCAAATTTCTTCCTATTTCTTCTTGGTTAGTTATGGTATGTGGGATTGATTCATGGTCTCTTTCAGTCATGAAATTTGACTTGATTTTAATGAAATTTTAGCTTACTTTAGTTATGAATTTTTAAGATTATTGTTTATTTGATTAAATTTAAGTATGAGCTATGTTTAAGTGTTGGTTTTAAAGATTTAATCCCTAATTCATTGAGTTGCATGAATTTTATGAAGATGTAAATATGTGTTGTCCCTTTAAAGTTTGATTCAAGTATGGGTAATCTAAATTGTGACTTGATTGTGGGTTTTACTTATGAATTTACTGGAATTTCCTTTTTATTACTGATTTTAGATTGAATCTCTATTACCCATGCTAATCTCACATCATTCATAGCATATGTATTCATGAGCGTTGGATTTTATGTATATTATGCAGTGGGTTAAGCCCGATTATATTTATGCATATTTTGATAAAATTATGGTTTAGACAAGAATGTGATCACACAAATGTCTATGATATTAGCTCTTTGAGCATATTGGGCGTTGATACCTCATTGGAAATTGTGAATGGCCTATTTTTATGCATGAAAAATCTGATTCTAAATGTGATTTGTCCTTTGAGCTCAAGTATGAATGATTATGAATAATGTATATCTATTAAGCCCAAGTATGCATTGAAATAATTTGAAATGACTTGCATTTCTTTTGAAAGCATGTGTACGTATATGTATTTTTGTGGGATGACGAATTAGCACCGATGGGATTGGAGGTGTCAAGGCTATTCCAAAGGGTCCTCTTCCTTTCTCTTGAACTATCTTCCAGCATAAGTATATATATGGTAACCAACAAAAATAGGACACCCGTAAGGTGTGGTTACAACATTGATATGATATGATAAAATTATGAAAATCCTATCCAAAAAGGGAGACCCGCAAGTAAGGTCAATTCTCCAAAAGGGAGGCCTTTAAGGAGAAGCTTAGTTTACCTTTGGCAAGTAGACCACCTCTTTTTCGGTGTTGGGATAATATTGAGATTCTAAGTAATAGCTTAATTGGTCTTATATGTTTGTTGAGGTTTCATCCCCTCTTTATATAAGCATTTTACATTTCATGCATCATGGAGTTTATGGCATATTGTATATATATTATGAATGTAGTTTATATATTTCTTTCTATATAATGTGCCCTTGTCATCTAACAGTGAATGTAGTTTTGATAAGTCATGTTCATTGCATGCTCGCATACTTAGTACATTCAAAACGTACTAACACATACTTTTTGCCTACATGATCTAACCATGTAGAGATCAGAGACTACCTTCATCCACCATTTGACGACTAGATTGAATTTAAGACACTTGTTATGGTGAGTGGTATCTTCCAAGGACAAACTACCATTCCTTTATCCCTATGACATTCTGATAGCGTGAGTCCTACTTTCTTGTCCTTTAGAATAAGTGTTTACTATCTTCAATATACTTTCGAACCAATGATGTGAACGTGGATAATTTGAGGCTTGTTTGGGAACTCTTAGGTTCCCATTCGGCATGTCACTTCTATACCCTATGTTGGGGTCGTGACAAGCTCAGTATCAAAACACTAGGTTTATAAATGATCCTCGGAGTCCAACATGCCACGTCGAGTAAATTTCTAATCATGGGTGTGAAGTGCACCGTGCCTATGAGTGGAAGGCTATGATGGTGTTCAAGAAATTGTCGTACTTCTTTATGTCTTATGTCATGCTTTGGACAATATATTATGGTTTATTAATCCTAATGATGTCCTTGCTACATTACAAAAGATGCCTCCATAAAGAACTCCCCTACAAAGACCGACCTCGGCTAATGAGGACCAAGTTCCTCAACGGCCCATGGAATAGCCTATCACTAATGGTGAATTCTGTGCAATTCTATGCTTGCCCAAGTGGTGACCACCCAAACTGGGTAGGCTAATCTTCCTCCCTATGATCCCACTCTAGGTGCTAGAGTGAGAGATTTCATCCGGATGAATTCTCTAAAGTTCTATGTTTCAAAGGATGATGAGGATGCTCAAACATTCATTGATGAGCTCATTAAGGTGTTGACTGTTATGGGAGTCACTTCTGAGGAAAAAGCTGAATTTGCTGCTTATCAGTTAAAAGATATGGAACAAGTGTGGTACACTCAATGGTTGATGGAAAGGGTTTTTGGTAATGTTATTAAATGGGAAGAATTCAAGTTTGCATTTATGGATCATTTCTTTCCACTTGAACTAAGGAAAGATAAGATGACAGAATTCATCAATCTCAAACAGGGTGGTATGTGTGTGAGGGATTATGCCCTAAAGTTCACAAAGCTCTCCAAGTATGCTCCTATGCTTGTGGCTGATCCTAGTGCAAGAATGCAAATCCTTGGTCCTAGACGTGACTAGTGAATGGGGAACCCAAAGGAACCCCAAACAAGCCTCATAACATATCATTACACATCCTTGGTCGTAGAAGCAATGTAAAAGAACATAAGAGACATAAACAAGGGGAATTGGGACTAAAGGAGAGACATTAATACTTAAGTAACATGTAGAAGTTTAGAAAACAAGGGCAAGGGACTAAGGGAAAAAGCATGCATAACATCATACTCAAGAGACAAAAGAGTCAAGGCTCATATCATAGATATATAGCATGTCCAACAACACCTCTACTACATAGATAGGAAAGAGGGCCAAGACAAAGCAACTAAGCTCACCCACTTATTCAAAATAGGACATAAAAAAAGAGTGTCTCAAGACTTAATAAGAGAAACATGGACGAGGGTCCCCAAAGTAGAGGACTCACCAACTAGCTTGAGTAGCACCAATCTAGCGATGTGGAGGAGGAGGATGATCAACTTGGGCACCGATTCCTACATGGTGATATCATGTAGGCTAGAGTATGCATTAGTACGTTTGAATGTACTAAGTATGTAGGAGGCAATGCAATGAGAGATAGCTATCATAATCAAAATGCAAGGCAATAGGCAACAGGCATAATATAACAGTATGTCATGTATGATCAATGCATAAGTGAAACATGCTTAAGTAACTCATGCTCATATAGGATATCATATGTATAGAAGAGACCAAGCTAGATTTCCAAAGTACAAACCCCTTTGTAGGTTAGTGATGATTTCACCCATCACCCTGGTGTGTGAGGTACAAACTCCTCATCTAGGTTAGTAATAATTGTAACTATCACCCTGGTGTGTGAGGTAAAAATCCCTCATCTAGGTTAGTGATAATTACACCTATCACCCTGGTGTGTGAGGTACAAACCCCTCATCAAGTTAGTGGCAATCTCACCTACCACCCTGGTGTTTGAGATACTAACCCCTCAACTAGGTTATCGGGCTCTTAGTCCCCCCGGACCGGGCATGACCTAATGCAACACTTTATATAGATTATATCATATTCATAAGCTCATTTCATTATCATAGTGTCATTCATATCATATCTCATACTTTGGACATTCAATTCCTCAAGAAACCATAGTCGGACATTTTATCAAACACTTGGCGGGTGTATAATGTAGTACAAGAACATGCAATTTAGAAATGAAATCATGAAAGAAAATCCATTGTAAAATGTCCAATAAATATGTTACAATACCCTCAAGTAATATACATAAAAATGCCTCATCAAACCTCACAATAGATCCAAGATTTATAGCTTAAAACAAAGCAAAATAGTCACAACTTTACATAGCTTTAACATAGTTCATTGACATGTTCATACTAGTAAAACTATTAGTAAAATCAACTTTAAATCATATAAATTGAGTAGAAAATAGATTAGGGCACCACGGGTATAAGAACCCAATGTCTAAAACCTACATACCTTAGCTTTAGAGAAACTCTTAGTGAAGATTGGAGATGGAGACTTGAAGTTTGAAGGAGAACCTTGAAATTCAGATAAGGGTTTGAGTCTTGAATCTTGAGAGAAATATAGGTCTAAGGGTTTGAGTGAGTATTGAAAAATGTCTTGGGTGATATGAGGGTGAAATATTGCTAAGTATAGGTGTTTTCTAGTGTAGGAAGACTTAGGCCCAAGACTTGAAAGTCTTGGACCGAAAATTAAAAACTAGATAGAAAATACACTGAGGCGCGTCACATTAGACACGGAGAAGCCACTGGAATGCATCACTTTAAATTTTGAAATTGTGAATCGTTCGCCCTAAAATCGGGGTTAGACCGTTTCCCCTAATTTTGACCCCCTGAACATGAATATGAAGTCGAATTTTCGAAATAACGCACAGATTTTGAGATATATGAAAATTAAAATTTAGGGCACTTCTAATGCACATTTTTGAGAACTTTTTGAGTTGTTTTAATACAACTATGCGTATTTGGGATATGAACATCTTTAGACTCGTGACTTATGCTGAAAATATTATGGGAGAAAAGCTTAAGGAAAAGAGGGTGCATGATTCTAAGAGGGCCCGATATGATGGTGGGTTCTCCAACTCCAAGAGTGG
>JAPFFP010041970.1:0-14621 GCA_026153255.1 Solanum medicagineum | reverse complement strand
GTGTAGTATAGGTTGGTTCTCCCGGGCCTTATCGGCAACGGGTGCCAGTCCGCCCTAACGGGACTTGGGGCGTGACACATGTCAAAAGATAATTTTTCGTAATTAAACTCGAAAACACTGTTCATGCACACCCGAGGATCAACGCGCCTGGAACGCGGACTAACACTTATATTTTTTTTAAATTTTTCATCTATGATATTGAAAAATCGATCAAAAAGTGATTTATGAAAAATTACACATAAAACATATTTGACAAATGCAATTTATGTGTATTTTTACGGAAAATAGTTTTTCAACGCGTTTTAAGTTTTCAGTCAAAAAATTACATAGGTTCGCACCCAATCCACATATTTCGAGGTGAAATGTTTTTCTTTTATTTCGTGAAGGGAATTTTGGAGCTTCCAAACCCCTCCCAAACTCAAAAATCATATTATAAGGCTCGTTTTGGCTAAGAAAGGGTTTTCAAAACCCTTTGTTTTCTTGGTTTCTTGAGGTGAGAGTTTGAGAAAACAGGGGAGGAAGGTTAGGGATATTGAAGTTGGAGTTAAAACCTTGATAAGATTTGTGTTATTCTTCATCCCAGGTATGTAAGCCTACTCATAGTGTTGGATTGAGTTCATCCACACGCCCCATGCGTTGAATCTCTGAAATTTAGTTCAAGTATGAGTTTCTTGAATGTCAAAAGTTAGATCCTTGAGTTATTTGTTGTTCTATTGAGTTTCCTTGAAAATAAAGATGTATTGATGGTGATGTTGAGTTGAGTAATTGATTTGGACGTATGTTCATGATTTTATTTACATGAACCCAAATTATTGATTACATTTTGTTTCTTTTCTTATGTATTTTTCGAATTGAATTTGATTGTTATTTTTTTAGCATATTTTACTAAGTCTATATGAGAATGGGTTTTGAGCATAAAAACTGATTTGAGAAAGAGTCTTGATGATATGTAAAGATTTCTGAAGCATGAATTTTTCTAAGAAAACACTTGATGTTTTGATGAGTTTTGATGAAATTGAGCATTGAGTCTAAATGACATTTTGAGTAAATGTTTGATGATGATGTGAATAAATTTTCAAATTATATTTGTTGATGTAAAATGATGATGATGATGATAGTTGAGATGAGTCTTAAAGAGGATTGATTTGATTGATGATTCGTGCTTGTTTTAGTCTTGGGAGTATTATCGAGCACCGAGTTGGATAATTGAGGAGTACCTCAGAACTACGTGTGCCTATATAGGATAGTCGTGCAGCACGTTCTGGTGACTCTTGTCCCAAAAGTCGGACATACTCTTTGGATCCAAGAGAGATAGAGAGAGACATAGGTTGATTGCCCTTTCCATGGAAAGTGAAGGGCGGGTGTGGCAATGATTTTGATTTGTTATGCTCCACCTAACTTAAAGGTGGTGAGATTAAGATAGATGTCGGCTAAGAGAAACTCTCAAGCAACATTGATTGAGCATGAGATTTCTGACAGAGTTATTAGTTTTAATGTATATTCTAAAGAGCATGATTTACTTTAAACTTGCATGGTTAACTGAGTTGAGTTGAGTTGATGTTATTTCCATATTACTCTGCCTATATTGTTCCTTTTCAACTATTTTACATACCGTATATTCTACGTACTGACGCCACTCGACGCTGCATCATTTTATGATGTAGATATTAGTGATAGAGGATTTCAACAGGCGCACCGTTGAAGTTCAGTATTCCCCAGTTTTAGAGATTGGTGAGTCCTCCCCTGCATTCGGAGGATGCCATTTATTTCATTTCATATGCTTTGAGTTTATTCTTTTGAGTTTGTGGTAGCCATGGCCCATCATGGTACCTTCCTAGACTATAAAGATAGAGGCTTTATAGACACTAAGTAGAGTACTGTCGAGTATTTATATACTCCTAATTTATACATTGGAGACCATGAGTTACTTGAGTTACATATATGTGTGTGTGTGTTTGTGTGTGTGCACGCGCGTATGATGTCCTTTCTATATGAGCACTATTCTTCCATTGTCGAGTTGATGTGATGATGAGGACAAGTGGTTCGCTCAAGGGCTGAGTACTGGTTATATTTAGGGTACCCTACGGGGCATGGCACTACCATCAGTTGAAAGTGACGGAATGTGATATTCTAAAGATAGGCTTTAGGACTAGATGTGGCCATTTTGAGTTCTTGGTCATGTCCTTCGGGTTGACGAATGGACCTACAGCCTTAATGGATTTGATTAATAGGGTGTTCAAACAGTATCTTGATATGTTTGTGATTTTGTTCATTGACGACATTTTGGTGTATTCAAGAGATGAAGAGGAGCATGCAAATCACCTCAGAATTGTTCTCCAAACACTTAAGGACCACGAGTTGTATGCAAACTTCTCGAATGTGAATTTTGGCTTAAGTCCGTGGCTTTGCTAGGCCATATTGTCTTGAGTAGATGCTCAAAAGATTGAAGCGGTTAAGAATTGACCCAGAATAAACTCTCCAACTAACATAAGGAGTTTCTTGGGGTTGGCAGGCTACTATTGTTGAGTTGTTGTGGGATTTTCTTCCTTATCTGCACCATTGACTAAGTTGACTCAGAAAAAGGTCAAGTTTCAGTGGTCTAACAAATGTAAGAAGAGCTTCCAAGAGTTGAAGACTAGGCTGACTACTGCACCCATTTTAACCTAGCCCGATGGAACAGAGGACTTTGTGATATATTGTGATGCTTCGAGAGTTGGATTGGGATGTGTGCTGATGCAGAGAGGCAAGGTGATAGCCCATGCTTCCGGAAAACTTAAGATCCATGAGAGGAACTATCCGACTCATGATCTTGAGTTGGAAGCGGTGGTTTTTGCACTAAAAATCTGGCACCACTATCTGTATGGAGTGCATATGGACGTATTCACTGATCACAAGAGCTTGCAGTATGTCTTCAGTCAGAAAGAGCTTAACCTGCGACAAAGGAGGTGGTTGGAGTTGCTCAAAGATTATGACATGAGCATTCTCTACCATCTAGGTAAAACTAATATCATTGCCGATACTCTTAGAAGGTTGTCAATGGGTAGCATAGCCCATGTTTAAGAACGAAAGAAGGAGCTAGTAAAGGAAGTTCATCGATTACCCCGATTGGGGGTTCAATTTGAGGAAAATGCTGAGAGAGGAGTTAATATTCAGAACGGGCCTGCTTCATCATTGATGTCAGAGGTGAGAGAAAAGCAAGATCGAGATCCTTTCATACTCTAACTAAAGGAGGTTGTCCACAGAAAGTGATGGTTTTCTGCAAAGTGGGACATGGGGTGTTGAGATACCAGAGTAGATTATGCACTCCAGATGTTGATGGTATTCGAGATAGAATCATGGCTGAAGCTCACAAAACTAGATATCCATTCTACCAAGATGTACCATGACATGAGAGAACTCTATTGGTGAAGTGGAATGAAGAGGAATGTTCCCGAGTTCATCTCAAAGTGCCCGAATTGTCAGCAAGTGAAAGTCGAGATCAAAGGCCATGTGGATTAGCTCAGAACTTTGAGATTCTAGAATGGAAGTGGGAGATGATCAATATGGACTTTATTACTGGTCTACCGAGGTCTCAAAAGCAACATGATTTGATATGGGTGATTGTGGATAGGATGACCAAATCGGCTCACTTCTTAGTAGTTAAGACAACTAACACTGCAGAGAAGTGTGCCAAGTTGTACATCTAAGAGATTGTAAATTTGCATGGGGTTCCCTTGTCCATCATCTCGGATAGAGGAGCTTAAGACACCTCTCAGTTTTGGAGATCGTTCCAGAAAAGATTGGGTATGATAGTGAATTTGAGCACAGTCGACATCCACAGACACATGGTCAGGCAGAGCATACAATTCAGACATTAGACGATATAATGAGAGCCTGTGTTCTTGATTTCAAGGGAGATTAAAATGATCACCTACAATTGATTGAATTTGCATATAACAATAGTTATCATGTAAGCATTCAGATGGCCCCTATGAGGCCTTATATGGGAGGAGATGTAGATTACCGATTGGGTGTTTCGAGGTTGGAGAAACGGAGTTGATGAGGCCTAATATTGTCCACCAATCGATGAAGAATGTTAAGGTCATTAAAGAAAGATTGAAAACTGCATTGAGTTTCCAGAAATCCTACACCGGTGTAAGGAGGAGAGATTTGGAATTTGAGGTAAACGATTGAGTATACTTGAAAGTGTCACCTAAGAAATATGTCATGAGATTTTGGAAGAAGGATAAATTAAGTCCATACTATGTTGAGCCTTATTAGATTGTGAAGAGGATTGGAAAGGCTGCTTATGAATTAGAGTTGCCTTCTGAGCTAGATGGAATCCATCCAGTGTTCCACGTGTCGATGTTGAAGAAATGTTTGGGAGATCCTAACTTAGTGATCCCTGTGGAGAGCATTGGAGTGAAGAATAGCTTGACCTAAGAAGAAATTCTGGTCCAAGTCCTTGATCGTCAGATTCGCAAGTTGAGAACCAAAGATGTAGCCTTAGTCAAAATCCTGTGGAGAAATCAACTCATTAAAGGAGCCACATGGGAGGATGAGGAAGAGATGAAAACAAAGTATTCCCACCTATTAGTGCCAAGTGATGAGAACGTTGAAGGTAATCTCTTTACCCTTAACTAAATTGATTGTCTTTTCTTGAGTAGATTGATGATTGAGAAAGAGTCGAGAATTGATTGATAGATGTGAATGTTGAGATGAGCGTTAGTATATTCGTGCCTTGATATCCACCTTTACTCATCATTCAAGGAAGAATGATCCCAAGGGAGAGATGATGTAACATCCAATAAAATTACTAAAATACCCCTAGAGTAGAGACATGCGCATAACGCATCTTCTCATGCTCCATTTGGAGATTCGAGGTCGGATTTACGATCAGCATAAATAATTGAGTGGAAAATGGTCTCGGTTGATTTTTAGAGCAATCAGATGGAAAAAATAATTTTTTGATCCAAAACGAATTCCAATGTTGATGCGTGACAGAGGCGCGTCGTTCCCCTGTCACAGATGCACACTTATTTTTTCTCAATTTTCTCGAAAGAGATTGGAAAACTCATTCAAAAAATTTTTGAAAAAATGCACGTAAACGTAAAGGGTCCACGTTGCGAACCTGCTTCTCTGAGGTAAATATTTTATTTTAAAATTCGTGAGCAGCATTCCGGTCAATCCCCAACCCCTCCTAACTCAAAACAAAATCAAATTGGATCATTTCGTATTATGGGCGTGAAGTACGCCACATCTATAATAGGGAGACTAAGGGACATTAGGAAGTGTCATCATTACTTGTCATCCCTTGTCTCATGCTTCAGAGTATATCTCTGTGAAGTCCCTTTCTAACTCATGTGTTCACGTCGTGCTGTTCAGATCATTCTTCCCCGCAGAGTTAACGGACCAGTTAGGGGCACAGAACGCCCAGCCAGAAGGAATGCAAACCAGCCTGGCAGAATTCCTGAGGAACCCAGAGGCCCAGTTGTGCCTATGGAGCAGCCACAGCAGGCAGACATTTCTAATGCTAAGCTCCGCCAAGCCATCCAGACTTTGGTTCAGGCGATCACTACTCAAGTAGGTCGCCAGGGATATGGTAGGAATGAGGGGGCGGATACTACCAGAGTTAGAGAGATTCTGAGAATGAACCCACCAGAGTTCACGGGGTCTGATGTGAAGGAGGATCCTGAGAATTCATCGAGGAGCTTCAGAAGGTATTTCAGGTGATGGGGATAGCTGATACGGAGCGGGTTAAGTTGGCTGCCTACCAGCTCAAGGGGGTAGCTAGACTTTGGTTTGACTAGTGGAAAGGGAGTAAGGTAGAAGAGGCACAAACAATTACTTGGCCAGTGTTTAAGGAGTCCTTTCAAGGATAGTAATTTCACAAAGAGATCAGATAGGCTAAGGTAAGAGAGTTTCTGAACTTGAAGCAGGAGAATATGAGTGTACAGGAGTACAGCCTCAAGTTTACTCAGTTATCCCATTACGCTCCAGCTATGGTGGCAAATATGAGGACTAGAATGGATCTCTTCGAGTCCGGGCTCTCTCGAATGACTAAGAGAGAGGGTAGGAATGTGATATTGATTGGAGATATGGATATAGCTCGGTTGATGACGTATGTGCAGCAGGTGGAAGAGAAGAAGATGCAGGATAGGGAGGATTTCAGGAGTAAGAGTGCCAAGACATCAGGCTAGGAGTTAGGTAAAAGAAGGACCGGAGGTGGAGGTCACTCAACTTTTTAGCCTAAGACAGTCGGACCAGCACCTTCATCCGCCAGTGCACCTACACGGAGGGTCAGGAATGAGTAGGGATTGCAGCACCCTAAATTTCCAGCCAGTTAGTCACAGGGTAGTGTAGCTCAAGGACCAAACCGTTATCCTACTTGTGGTAAGTGTGGTAAATCTCATCCCGAAGAGTGCCTCCTGGGCACAAATGGTTGTTTCAAATGTGGCCAGGTGGGGCATTTCTTGAAGGATTGTCCCATGGGGAAGCAGAATATAAGAGACACCAGGTCACAGACAGTCTCGTTGGCAAGGTAAGCCACCTCACAGGGGTACTACAGCGGGGGCACAAACCGCTTATATGCCATGGACACCAGACAGGAGCAGGAGAACTCACCAGATGTGGTTACGGGTATGCTTAAAATCTTTACTCATGATGTCTACGCATTATTAGACCTAGGAGCCACATTGTCTTTTGTAACCCCATATCTAGCTGTTAAGTTTGGGGTTAATCCAGAATGTCTTCTTGAGCCTTTCAGTGTTTCTAATCCTACTGGAGAGTCTATTTTAGCCCACAGAATTTATTGGGGTTTTCCAATCTCTGTTTGTCATAAGACTATTGTAGCTGATTTGGTGGAGTTAGAAATGATAGAGTTTAATGTCATCCTAGGCATGGATTGGCTTCATACTAGGTATGCCTCTGTAGATTGCAGAACCAGAGTAGTCAAGTTTCAGTTCCTAATGGACCAGTCTTAGAATAGAGGGGTAGCTCAGTTTTCCCTAAGGGCCAGTTTGTTTCATATCTCAAAGCTAGAAAGTTGATTTCCAAAGGGTGTATATATCACCTAGTCAGAGTTCACAATTCTCGTGTCAAAGCACCATCTCTTCAGTCTGTTACCGTTGTGAGTGAATTCTCAGAAGTCTTTCCTGAGGATTTTCCTAGAGTCCCTCCTGATAGGGAGATAGATTTTGGGATAAACACTCTTCCAGATACTCAGCCTAATATATATTCCTCCATACCGAATGGCTCCTTCGGAGCTAAAAGAGTTAAAGTTACAACTGGAAGATCTTTTAGATAAAGGTATCATTAGACCCAGCGTCTCACCTTGGGGGTGCTCCAATTCTTTTTGTGTGTAAGAAGGACGATTCTCTTTGGATGTGCATAGATTATCGTCAATTGAACAAGATTACCATTAAGAATAAGTATCATCTTCCCAGAATTGATGACCTATTCGACCAACTTCAGGGTGCTACCTGTTTTTCCAAGATAAACCTTAGATCTGGGTATCACCAACTCAAAGTTAGAGAGAAAGATATCCCCAAGATAGCTTTCAGAACATGATATGGTCATTATGAGTTTTTAGTCAAGTCCTTCGGGCTAACAAATGAACCAACAGCTTTCATGGACCTTATGAATAGGGTGTTGAGGCTGTACCTAGATATGTTCATGATTAAATTCATAGATGACATCCTAATCTACTCCCATAGTAAGGAGGAGCACGCAGACCATCTTAGAGTTATCCTTTCAGAAACTTAAAGATCATCAACTATATGATAAGTTTGCTAAGTGTGAGTTTTGG
The DNA here is from genome assembly GCA_026153255.1 of Solanum medicagineum. NCBI lineage: Eukaryota > Viridiplantae > Streptophyta > Magnoliopsida > Solanales > Solanaceae > Solanum > Solanum medicagineum. The sequence continues at coordinate 6,835 of JAPFFP010041970.1, read as the reverse complement.
TTGGAGTCTGTGGCATTTCTGGGGCACATTGTGTTTGGTGAGGGTATTCAGGTTGATTCGTAAAAGATTGAGGCAATAAAAAATTAGCCAAGGCCCACAACTCCCACAAAGATAAGGAGTTTCCTGGGCTTGGCGGGATACTACAGATGATTTGTAGAGCGATTTTCTTCTATTTCAGCTCCGTTGACTAAGCTGACTCAGAAAAAGACCAAGTTCGAATGGTCAGAAGCTTATAAGAAGAGCTTCCAAGAGTTAAAGACTAGGCTAGCCACAACCTTGGTCTTATCCCTACCAAATGGAGTTGATGATTTCATGGTTTATTGGGATGCTTGTGTGTTAATGCAGAGAGGCAAGGTGATAGCATATGCCTCCAGACAGCTCAAGATTCATGAAAAGAATTACCCAACTCATGATCTTGAGCTAGCTGTGGTGGTGTTTGCTCTAAATATCTAGAGACACTATCTTTATGGTTGGTACGTGGATATATTCAAGGACCACAAGAGTTTGCACTATGTGTTTGGTCGGAGGAGCTGAATTTGAGACAGAGGAGATGGTTGGAGCTACTGAAAGATTATGATATGAGTTTCCTCTATCATCCAGGTAAAGATAATGTGGTTGTTGATTCTCTTAGCGGGGTGACCATAGGGAGCACAACCCAGGGTGAGGATGAAAATAAAGAGTTAGTTAAGGAGGTTCACAGACTGGCCCATTTGGGGGTTCAGATTAAAGATTCTGATGAGGACGGGGCCATTGTCATAAATGGGTCAGAGTCATCTTTAGTGGTAGAAGTGAAAGAAAAGCAAGACAGGGATCCCATCCTTCTCGAATTGAAAGAAGTTGTTTAGAAGAAGAAAGTATTAGTATTCTACAAAGGGGGAGATAGTGTCCTGAGATACTAAGACAGGATGTATGTGCCAAATGTAGATAGTCTTAGAGATAGGATCTTGCTTGAGGCTCATAACGTCAGATACTCTATCAACCCTGGTGCAACAAAGATGTATAGAGATTTGCGAGAAGTATATTGGTAGGGTGGTATGAAGAAGGACATTGCAGAGTTCGTGTCTAGAAGTCCAAACTGCCAGCAAGTTAAGGTTGAGCACCAAAGGCCTTATGGTATAGCCCAAAACATAGAGATTCCGGAATGGAAATGGGAGATGATTAACATGGACTTCATAACAAGCTTACCTTGATCCCGTAGACAGCATAATTCGATATGGGTCATAGTGGATAGAATGACCAAGTCAGCTCACTTCCTACCTGTCAAGACGACTGATACAGTTGAGGATTATGCCAGATCTATCTTAAGGAGATTGTTAGGCTATACGGGGTTCCTATATCCATTATTTTAGACAGAGGAGCTCAGTTCACAGCATAATTTTGGAAGTCCTTTCAGAAGGACTTGGTACGAAGGTGAATCTTAGCACAATCTTTCATTCACAGACAGACAGGCAAGCAGAGTGAACTATACAAACCTTGGAATATATGTTGAGAGCTTACGTGATAGACATTAAAGGTAATTGGGATGATCATTTACCTTTGATTGAGTTCTCTTAAAATAATAGTTTTTAGGCCAGCATACAGATAGCACCATATGAGGCTCTTTATGGGATAAGATGTAGATCACTCATAGGATGGTTTGAAGTTGGTGAGGCAGGATTGATAGGACCTGATCTAGTCCAGAAGGCTATGGAAAAGTAAAGGTTATTCAGGAGAGGCTTAAGACAGCTCAGAGCAGACAAAAGTCTTACACAGATGTTAGAAAAAGAGACCCGGAGTTTGAGGTAAGTGATTGGGTGTACTTGGAGGTATCTCCAATGAAGGGGGTTATGAGATTCGGGAAGAAGGGGAAGCTTAGCCCACAATATATTAGGCCTTACTAGATTCTGAGAAGAGTGGGTGGTGCTGTGTACAAATTAGAGTTACCAGTAGAATTGAGCACTATACATCCAGTATTTCATATCTCCATGCTTAAGAAGTGCTTGGGAGATCCCTCTCTAGTTGTCCTGGCTGAAAGTGTTGGGATTAAGGACAACTTGTCTTATGAAGAGATTCCGATGCAGATATTAGACCGGCAAGTTCATAAATTAATGACCAAAGAGATTACTTCGGTAAAGGTTCTGTGGAGAAACCAATTTGTGGAAGAAGTCACATGGGAAGCAGAAGCAGACATGATGGCCAAGTATCAACATTGGTTCATTAGCCTAAATGACGACATTGAAGGTAACTTTCATATTTCACCTTCAAGAATTATGTTTGTTAAGTTCGAGAATCTTATGTTTTGAGCTTGCTTTGTTCATATCGTTATCATTCGAGGATGAATGATCCCAAGAGGGGGATATTGTAACACCCTCGTGAAATAACGAAAATACCCCTACAATGGACCTTACGCGTAACGTGTCTTCTCATTCTCCATTTGCAGATCCGAGACTGGATTCGCGATCCGTGCAAAAAATTGAGCCGTAAAATGGTCTTGACTCGACAAAAACTTGAAAAATGCGAATTATTTTCCCCCAAAAATTTTAGAAATGGTGAGGTTTCTGCGTCTGCTCCACAACGCGTAGAGAACGCGGAACCACACTTGTGATTTTTTCCAATTTGACGAAAAGCTAGAATTTTCGAAAACTTGAGAAATAACACTAGTGCACGTCACGCACTAGTGTATTTTAGGGGCAGTTTTGCTCTTTTAATGGGGAGGGGTAATTCTGACATTTTCCACACTCCATATCCTAAATTAATCCGTTTTAAGTCTTAATTAGTTCCTAAAACATATTCCTACTCTTTTTTTCTCTCAACAAGAAACCCTTCCCAGAACTTCAAGTGTAGAGATTCAAGAACAATTAGGGCGTTCAAGATAATTCTTCTAATTCCTCATGAACTCATTCCAAGGTATGTAAGACCGCTCTAAAATCATTACTTTAGAATACTTAAGAAGAGTATAACCTAGTTTTCATCCTAGAAGCTTCAAGTTTGGATTGAAATTATGTTCTTGAAAAAAAATTATGTGGAAATTTAGTACAGTTTCTTTACATATGCGTAAATTATTGAAGAATATTACAATTCTTGGTCCCTATATGATCTCATTTAAAGAATTGTTATCAAAGTGATATTTATTTATGATCAAGATTTATATTTGATGAGTTTTCTTGAAAATCTTGGTATTATCTCAAGAAAAGAAAAGCTTAGTTTGAACCAAGTTAAAGAATGATTTTCTTGAAGATTTTCTTGGTATCTTAGTTGAGTAATCTAGCATGATTTAAAGTACATGAATGATATAGTTTTGGTAAACATAAAGATTTCAGTTGAGAAAACTTAGTAGAAACGTTGGGCTAAGTTCCCGAGAAGCCAGATTTCAAGAAGTTATAATTCTTTAAGTATGAGCTAAGTAAAGACATTTTGGAAGTAGTATTGAGCACCGATATGGGTGAGAGTAGAATAAATTACTCGAACTCATAAACTATATAGCCAGCATAGCATTGGATTGTACTATATTACCTTCCTCTTTAGCCACTGAGATGGCCCAGATTTAGGATGGATCCACTCCCCCAGCACTTTGTCCCCTACCCCGACAAAGTACAGGATGGCTCTGGCAGTGTGGGCAAGATGTTGTATCACCACGAAGCTCATAGTGGTGGTTGTCGGTTAGAGAAACTCCCCAAGCTAAGAAAATTATGTTTTACTTACTATTTTCAGCATTTCATCGCATGTTATTTTTAGCATACCAGCCGGGACGATTATTGCTAATTAACTATGATGCATGATTATGTTTTTTAGAAGCATTTATGATATACTATTTAAATATTTTGGCCATCTTACATAACGTACATTCCACATACCGACGTCCTTAGGACCTGCATCATTTGCAAACACAGGTGACCGAGTTCCTCAGCAGCCGCTCCGTTGAGAAGTTGAGAGCTTTCAGACTAGTGGTGAGGCCTCTTCTCAGTGAGAGGCTTATGGTTTATGTTATTCCTTTAAGTCTTTACTTTACTTCTAGCTACTTGGGGCCTGTCTCAGTAGCCCTTTTCAGATAGCTTAGTAGAGGTTCTATAGGCCACATGTTTAGTATTTCAGTTTTCAGTTGTTCATATATTACTTAAAAGCCTTTTTATTAGGTATGTAGACATTATGAACTATCTTGTTGTTTCCCTAGCCTTCCACTATTATTAAGTCTTCCCCTAAGAAAGTAACCAAGCCAAGTGGTTTGCTTAGGACCAGATATGGTTTCCGAATGTCAGCCACATCCAGGGTGTAGGCTCGGGGCGTGACACTGAACTACCATAAACACTTTTAACATGTTGGTTATTGATGGAAAAAAAATCTAAACAACACTGGAAATTTAAAAGATAGAATTAAAGAGAAAGAAAAAAGAAATCTTTTTCATAGAAAGAGATATAAAATGAAAAAATTGAAGAGACAGAAATAAAATTCAAATAATAAAAGAGAAAAAAAATGGACAAAATTGAAGAGAGATAAAGATAGATTCTTTTTCCAAAAATTTAAAAAAAAATGAAATTTAAGAGAGAGAGAGAGAGAGAGAGAGAGAGAGAGTGAGAGAGAGAGATAATTTTTTTTTCAACTTGGAAGTTTCACGTATCAAAATATATTTTTCCTAAAAAAAATTTACGACTATTTAAGAATGACAAAAGAGAAGAGAGAGAAATAAAATTCAAATAATAAAAGAGAAAAAAATTGACAAAATTGAAGAGAGATAGAGAGATTTTTTTTTCAAAAATAGAAGAAAATGGAATTAAAGAGATAATCTTTTGGAGTCCAATTAAAATAAGAGACTAATTATTTGATTTATCCTCTTTGGAAGCATACATGACCAATATTTTTAAAATAAAAAAAGTCATTTTTATCATAAATGACTAGTTAGCATAGGTTCTTTTCGAAATAGGTGTTGTTCGCGTAAGGAAAGTTGCCTCCAAAATGGGTGTTATTCCCATAAGGAGAAGAAATGATATGATATGATATATGTGAATATCCTATCTGAAATGGGTGTTGTTCCCATAAGGTGAAATATGATTTATCTTTGGCAAGTAGACTGCCTCTTTACCGATGAAGGGATTTCATCAAGATTCCAAGTAATAACTCAGTTGGTCTTACTCATGTTGGTTTAGGTCACATTCTCACTATATGTGAGCATTTGCATCTCATGCATCATGGACTCATGGCATATCGTATACTACTCTTCTTTGGATATATAATTCTTTCTATATTATGTGGCCTTGTCATCTAACATTAAAGTGCAAGTTTGGTAAGTCACATGCATTTCACTCCACATACTTTGTACATTCCAACATACTAACACATACTTTTGCCTACATGATCTCACCATGTAGGGATCGGAGATTACTTTCATCCACAGTTTGACGCTAGATCGAAATTGAGACATTTGTTGTGGTGAATCCTATCTTCTAAGGACAAGCCACCATTCTTCCACCTATGTTGCTTCCATTTGTGTTATTTACTTTGAGGGTGAACCTGGGAGATGTCTTGGCCGTCGTCCTATCTTATGACTAGAGGCACTGTTGGACATCTTGTAGACTCTTGTACAAATATATGCTATGTGTTGTATTTGGAGTTTATGATTTTTGTTATCTATTGGATATGGATATTATGGATTGATTATGATAATTATGATAAGTATGTATGTTTTGATGAGCAAATGTGGAAGATCCCAAGTCCCGTATTTCCCCCATAGAGTGAGTCATACTTACGCGCCCCTTAGTTATTATTTGTTATGTGCTATGTGAATCCATGTTAATCCCTTTCCCTATGATATCCCCATAGTATGAGTCCTACTTTTCCGTCCCTTAAAATATGTGTTTACTATTTGTATAAGCTTCTAAACCGATGATGTGAATATGAATACTTTGAGGCTTGTTTGGGGACTCTCAGGTTCCCATTCGCCATGTCACTTCTAGACCCTAGGTTCGGATCATGTCAGAGATGGTATCAGAGCATTAGGTTTATAAATGGTCCTCGGAGTCCAACATGCCGTGTCAATTAGAGTCTTATTCATGGATGTGAAGCTCGCCACATCTATGGGTAGGAGGCAACAAGGCGTTTTAGGAAATTTTTCACTTTTTAATGATTGTTATCATGCCATGGAACGTGTCATAAGATTTTCTATCTCCATCCCTCACTATCGAATAAGGAGAGTTACTTTGGGCTCGTAATGCAATCCAGACAAAGGAGGATGTTGTAGCTGATCCTATAGATGAGGTCAAGAAGGAGTTGGTAAAAGATGTGCATTGTTTGACAAGCTTGGTCCTTTGGGTATTCATATGTTTTCTTGGGTTGGATTGTGTACTTAACCGTGGTAAGGTAATAGCATATGTATGAGATAGCGGCGGTGGTATTTGCCTTGAAGATTTGGAGGCACTATTTATATGGGGTGCACATTCATGTTCTCATTGATCATAAGATCTTGTAATATGTGTTCACTCAAAGGGATCTGAACTTGAGGCAAAACAGATGGTTGGAACTCCTAAAGGGCTATGATATGAGTGTTTGACATCACCCCGACAAGGCAAATACTATTATTGATGCTCTTAGTAGGATATCTAGGGGAAACGTGTCTCATGTTGATGAAGGGAAGAAAGATGGGCAAAAGATGTTTACTGTTTGGCCAGATTGGGTGTTAGGCTGGCCGGCTCTAATGATGGTGGTACTCATGTCCAAAATGGGGCCAAACCCTCAGTGGTGATGGATGTAAAAGCTAAGCAAAAGTTAGATCCGTCATTGGTTGAGTTGAAGAAATTGGTTGCCGAAAAGAATATAGAGGTTTTCTCCCAAGGGGGATATGGTGTACATCGGTACCAAAATCGGT
>JAPFFP010041969.1:0-14624 GCA_026153255.1 Solanum medicagineum | reverse complement strand
GGGGAGATGGTGCCCTTAGGTACCAAGGTAGGTTGTGTGTGCCTAGTGTTGATGACTTGAGAAAGAAGATTTTAGATAAGGCTTATAATTCTTCTTATTCTATTCACCCCGATTCTACAAAGATGTATAGAGATTTGAGGGAAGTGTTTTGGTGGGGTGGTATGAAGAGAGACATTGCTAAGTTTGTATCCAGTTGTCATAATTGCAAACAAGTTAAAGGCGAACATCAAAGGCCCGGTGTCCTAGCCCAATATATAGAGATTCGTACTTGAAAGTGGGAGGAAATTAACATGGACTTTGTGGTTGAGTTACCTAAGACTAGAAAGCATTTTGACTCTATTTGGGTTGTGGTCGATAGAATCACAAAATCGGCCCATTTCCTATCGGTTAAGACTACTTATGGTGCCGAAGATTATGCTAAGTTGTACATTCATGAGTTGGTTAGATTGCATGGGTGCCTTTGTCTATCATATCGGAGATTGGTGCTCAATTCACTTCTCACTTTTGGAGTTCCTTCCAAAGAGGTCTTGGTACCAAGGTTAAGCTTAGCATGTCCTTTCACCCTCAAATGGATGGTCAAGCCAAAAGAACTATCCAAACTCTTGAGAATATGCTTAGAGCTTGTGTTATGGAGTTTAAGGGTAGTTGGGATGAACATCTTTCGCTTATTGAGTTTGTTTACAATAATAGTTATCATTCAAGCATTGGTATGGCTCCTTTTGAGGCTCTCTATGGTAGACGTTGTAGATCCCTGGTTGGATGGTTTAAGGTGGGGAAGATGGCTTTGTTGGGTCTGGATTTAGTCATGGAAGCTTGGAGAAGGTGAGTTTAATAAGGGAGAGGTTGAAAATAGCACAAAGTAGACAAAAGTCGTAGTCCGATGTGAGGAGAAGGGATCTTGAATTTAAAGTTAGTGATTGGGTCTATTTGAAGGTCTCACCCACGAAGGGTATGGTCTGGTTTGGCAAGAAGGGCAAATTGAGTCTAAGATTTTTGGGTCCTTACAAAGTGTTAAGGAGGATTGGTAAGGTGGCCTATAAGGTGGAGTTGCCCATTGAAATGAATATGGCTCATCTGGTCTTCCATGTATCTATGTTGAGAAAATTTGTGGGTGAGTCAAGTGCCATTGTACCATTGGATGTTGTGGGTGTGGGGGAGGATACTTTGACTTATGAATAGGTTCCGATAGAAATTTTGGATAGACAAGTGAAGAGATTGAGAAACAAGGATATAGCTTCCGTTAAGGTCCTTTGGAGGAACCAACAAGTTGAAAGTGCCACATGGGAAGCCGAGGCGGACATGCAAAAGCGATATCCCTACCTCTTCCACTCTACACAAGCCTAAGGTACTAATTTAAATCCCTAATATGATTTCAAGTCTTAAGTTTCAACCCTTATGTCATTTCCGTGCACTCATGTTTATGTTGACAAGTTTATGGTGATTTTGACGCTTATGTTGAGATTTTTGAAATGATGTTTAAATGTATTTGTTGTATTCATGTTGGGCTGAATTCTTCATGATTACTTCTCTTATGTACGTTTCATTGACATTCAGGGACGATTGTTCCCAAGGAAGAGATATTGAAACACCCCAAAAATGCCTGAAAATGTGCTTAAAAAATGCCCATAATCGTAATTTTTCATATATCTCAAAATCTGTGGGTGATATAAAAAATTTGACTTCATATTTGTGATTAGGGGGAAAATTGAGGGAGAAATGGGTATAACCCTGATTTTAGAGCAACCACAGTGAAAAATAATTTTTCAAAAATTATGATTTCCAGAGACGATCCGCGCCCGAGGGCGACGCTCTAGGGGCAAGGAGAGGTATATTTGTTTGCCAGTTTTCTTATTTTGGCCCAAGGACCTTGGGGTCATATCCTCACGCCCTCTGATGGTAAAAACACCTATGCTTAGTCATTTTTCAACTCCATATCACTCAAGACACTCTCAAAACCCTCTAACACTTAGCCATTTGATCCAATTCAAATGTCCCAAACTCATTTACGGATCTCAAGAACTTCATTCAAGCTTCATGTTCTCATTCAAATCTTCATAAACGGAATCCTCGAATTTAAGGTATGTGGGTTTCAACCATTGGGTTCTTTCACCCATGGTGCGCAACCTTCCTTTAAGTAAATTGCATGTTTTTAAGTTGATTTATCTATGGGTATCTCTCATTATGAAGTTGACAATAAAACTATGTTGGGGTTTCATAAACTGTTGACTATTTATGTATGTTTTAAGCTATGAATCTATGATCTATCATGAGAATTGAAAAGGGGTTTCAATGTAGCTTGCATAAGGGTGTTACCAAGTGTTGGTAGGTTGATTTATATTGAGTTTTCTCACATGATTTCACTCTTGAATTGCATGATTTAGAACTAGCACTATACATCCACCAAGTGTTTGATAAAATATCCGGTTAAGGATTCCTGAGTTATTGATGATCTATTGTATGACTTATGAGTCAAGTGACTTTATGATGTTGAAGGAATTGCATGTATGTATTGAATTCATGAAAAGTATCTATAGTGTTGCAAATTGACCACACCTTTTTGAGGGGGTGACATGCCTCAACCACTTTGATTGGGAGAGCTATGCCCATCTACCATGTTGAGGGGTACATACCTTGACCACTTTGATGGGGGTGCTATGCCCATCTGCCATGTTGAGGGGTATATACCTTGACCACTTTAATTGGGGGTGCTACGCCCATCTACCATGTTGAGTGGTATATACCTTGGTCACTATGATTGAGGGTGACATGACCATCTACCTATTGAGGGGTAGATACCTCAATCACCTTCCAAGGAGGTGATATCCCTAGGATTCCAAGTACTAATTTGCTTGGTCTATTATGGTGGTCTCTTCCTACACATGTAATCTATATTCTCAAGTTATAAATTTTACAAGCATGTTTTACTTCAAGCATTGATCATGCATGTCATGTTGTTATTATACCTATCCCTTGATTATGACTATGCATTTCAACTATGTTGCCTATCTCTTGTTTCATTGCATCCTACATACTTAGAACATTCAAACGTACTAACGCATACTCTATGCCTACATGATGTTACCATGTAGGAACTAAAGGTCCTCACGATCATCCTCTACGTGGCTAGTTTTGGCACCTCGAAGATAAGCTTTGGTGAATCCTTAAGTTCAGAGACGCTAGCTTTTCTACTCTTGTTTTGTTTACTCTTTATGTTGAACTCTTGATACTGTGAGGGTGATCCCAGAAAGTGTCATGGCCCCGCTCAAATCTATGTTTAGAGGTGTTGTTGGAACAAATGATGTACTTATACTTTGAGCTTTGACTCTTTCATGTTTTATGCTATCAAAGACTTCCCTTAGTCCCTTTATCCTTATTCATACTCTCTTGTTGATGTTTAATTGGTTCTGCCATCAAGGATATGTAAATGATATCCTAAGAGGCTTGTTCGGGGTCCCTTCGGGTTCTCATTTGCCATGTCACGTCAAGGTCCTAGGCTTGGGTCGTGACAAGCAAGAATAAAGAGTAGACAAGTGACCAATCAAGCCACTCAAACTTCATCAATCAAATCAGACTCATCTAAAAGGAACTCAACTCAACTCATCTCATCTCATCTCGACTCACAGTACTCAATGTGGGAACTTTCTGGGAGTTTCTCTTATTCGACAACAATCAGTTATAAGCTAGTGATTATATAACAAGCCGCAATTGTTGCCACAGTTGTTCTATACTTGCCAGGTAGAGAATGAAGTAAATCCACTAGGGACCCCGGCAAATCAACAAGTCCTTTATTGTTTCAGGGACTCTATCAAGAGGGAACCTCAATGTAATATGATGGTTCTAATCCTCACTTACGCTTGGCGACATAGTTAATGAGTGCGAATTAGTTTTACTCTTACCCATTTTAGTGCTCGATACTCCTCCCAAGACTCAATTCTCTTAAGAGAATCAATACAATCAAATCATCTCAATCGTCCTCGTGGAGGGACTCATCATTCAATTAGTATCATAGGGACTCTAATCATCTTATCAATGCAACTCTCAATTAATAGCTCAAGGCTTAGATCAATCATTAGGGAACAATCAAATTGACAAATCATTAGAGATTATTTGTGGATACTCAAGGACTATCAAGTTTTATCAACTCTTCATCATTCTCACATCATAATCACAATCGACATTCTCAAATCATGGCTCTAGACTCAGTCCCTAGATTTATTCATGCATGCTTTCAAAAGTTAACATGTGGAGTTATACAATATCTCATGAAAAGTATTCAATTCAAGAAAAAAAGTTTATGGTGATTATCAACATATGAAAATACATGTAAGTAATGTAGTTTTCAAGAAATTAATCAAGACAATACTTCAAGAAAACATGTATGGAGACTCATGCACTGTCAAACCTTCTATGACCATCTATAGGGCACATAGGAGAACAATCTTATGTTTTTGTTTAGCCTTACATGTCTGGATTGAACCTTTGGACAATCCACCTCAAGGAACTCTCTTCAAACGCCTCAATTCCTCGCTCCTCTTCTATTCTCTTTAGCCCTAGTCTTTTTCAAGGACTTAGAATAGGGTTATTCCTCAAACGACTCATTTTGATCATATATTAAGTCCAGAAGAGGTTTGGAAAGGTCTAGAATGCCACTCACGAAATTCGAAAAAGTGTCTCAGGTCATGGGGTCCGCGATGCAGACAGGGTTTATTTTTGGCATTTTTCACCAAAAATTCTTCAAACGAACTTTCTAATCCCGTAGAAAATTTTTTGGAATAAAATCAAGTGTTGGTCCACGATGGAGGCGCGTCACGCCTCTATCGCACACCTTCAATGGTTTGCATTTTCGCATCGAAAAATTATCTTTTGATCTGGTTGCTCTAAAAATCAATCAAGACCATTTTCCCACTCAATTTTTCATGATGATCGCATACTCGGTCTTGGATTTGCCATCGGAGCATGGGAAGATGCATTATGCGTACATCTCTTTTCTAGGGATATTCTGATAAGTTTACCGAGTGTTACAATATCGAATGTAGTTTAGGGTCATAAGGGGCCTTTAGTACTAAGTGAATCCATAGCCTTTCTACTAGCTAAGTTTTTCACATTAGTTTATTCAAGGGTCAATTTCAAATGATCATATCTCTCAGTATATAAAGAGTTATGTTGACCACGAGCTATTAAATAAATATTTATGAGTTTTCTTTTCAACACCACTAGAATTGCCTCAATTCTAGTCTAGAGTAAAAGTTATATGACCACTTTAGGGAGACATTCCTAGCAAAAATTTCAAACTTGATTTCTATGAACTCAAGCTATGGGTCATGGATTAAATTATGGACCGTGGATTAAGTGTAATGAGGCTCCAGGTCTATTTATCTACTTCTCCCTCTTTTTAGCATTTAAAGCTTTGCTATAACAACCAAGTCATTTATGACTTGCTCGCACTGATAGTTCAGTTGTCTGGTCGTTCATTTGGTTTTTATACTAGTTTTTATGTTTTGGAGTTTCTGGAGTTCGAATGGTTTTCGGTTGAAACTCTTGGAAGATAACCTCATAATGAAATTCTAACGGTTCCATCAGCTCCAAATGGTCAAATTACGCTAGGAGCATGGTCGGCTCAAATATAATAATATAATGCTTTCTCTATTCCTTAAGAATTTACAAAATGACTATTGATGAGGTCATTACAAACAACAACAAATAATAATATAATATTTTCTCTATTCCATAACTTAATTTGTGAGGCAATATACGCATATTCAAAAAAATATTTAAGGACATAATTTAAATTACGCTTTTCACTATTGCCTTTTGTGGAATTTTAAAGATAGCTTAGCAAGTAGTGTAATTCATCTCCTAGAAAATATAAAATTTCAATAAATGAAAAGTCAAATATGGAAAAATTTTGAAACTTGATCCATCTTGAACTTTGAATAATTCAATTATTTTGAACAATAAGAAAAATTAAAAAAAAAATTAAACTACCCCTAATGTCCCATTTTATATGGCACCCCTTCCTTTTTGGCTTGTCCCAAAAAGAATGTCACCTTACTCTAATTGGAAACAATTTAATTTTGAAATTTTATTTTATCCTTAATATCACACCCTGGGAGGATACCCTAGACGTGACTCGCACTCGGAGACTATTGCTAGCCCCCAAGCGGACCACTCAGTCTCTGTCATCGTTCATTCAATTCATCAGCGGAATAAAAATAATATAATAATAATAATAAGTGCTATCCTATCAGTGGGCTCATACTATCAATCATCAGTCTATCATAAGGAAATGGAATAGATAACGAAATCTCAAACATAAGGAATGAAAGAAAGAGGGAAAAGAACACCCATATCAACATCTATGTCTATAAAGCCTCTATACTATAGTCTGAAATGGTACCATGACAGGCTATGGCTACCAAATATCAAGTAAAAAGGACTATCCAACAATAAAAATAAATATCCTCCGAATGCTGGGGAGGACTCACCACTGTCAGGAATGAAGGGCTCTAAACCTCAACGATCGGGCTGCTGAAGTCCTCGGTCTATAGTATCTGCATCATAAAATTATGCAACGCCAGAGGCGTTAGTACATGGAATGTACTATATATAAAACGGGCTAAAGAAAAAGGAAACAGTTTAACCATCACTCAGCCTCACCTCATACATAAAGGACAAGACTCTATCACCTCACTAGCTATCAAGCATCAAACTTTCATATCACATCGGAGTTATATCATCATGAAACCTATCTGGGAGTTTCTATAGACAACAACCACTACCTATGAGCCGATAGTGATACAACGAAGTGATGTCGTTGCCACATCCATCCAGTACCTTGCCGAGGTAAAGGACGAGTGTGTCAGTGGATCCAAAAGTCTGTCAAGTCCCCTTTTGGGACAAAGGAAACATTCTCTTTCAAAGTCCAATCCTCTCCTACGCTGGCCATGTAGTTAATGGGTTCGAGTGGGACTTACTCTTACCCATTTCGGTACTAATACTCCTTACAGGACTCAACCTACTCATAAATCTATCAATCCATCAAGAACTCTCATCACCCAACCTCTACGGGCAAGATTTATCTATCCCATCTAAGGAAATTATACACATTCAACTCTATCAACAATGATTTCAACTATCACAGTCACCAACACACTCACCTTAAGACTCAGACTCAGTCAAGCATTAGTTTTAAACATTCAAGGCTCTAGACATCCCCCTAGTTCGTTATTCAAGTCTTTACAGAGAGAAATTTTAAGAATCAAGTCACAATCATATAGTAATGAAAATATACAGTAAAAGTTAAACATGGATCATCAAACTTGGATATAATAATATAATTTAAAGAATTAAAACAAGAATTCAAGATAGTATCAAAGAATTTAATACTAACATTCAAGAATTTCAAGAAAACATGATTCAAGATTTCTACATATGATTTTCTCATCCTAACTCTATATTGGCACTGGTAGATCAATCCCATGCTTTTGGGTAGCCTTTACATACCTGGGAATAAAGATTTCTTCAAGAAATTTGAAAGATTCTTGGAACCCTTACTCTTTCTCTCCTCTTCTTCTCTTTGACCTACCGTAAAAATCTTGAAAAAATGGGTTTAAAACCCTTTTCGTACAAATATAAGTTTAAAAATCGACCTGGGGATATAAAAATATATTAGGAAGGACAAAATTGCCCTTCCCAAATTAAGTCGCGCGCTAGTGCAAAAATGCACTTTTTCGCTATTTTGTCAGTTTTCGTAAATTTTCAAAAAATCACAAGTGTGGTTCTGCATCCACTCCGCATCGCGGAAGGGGCGCGAAAACCTCACAATTTTAGGTTTACTTTGACAAAAATAAATCGCATTTTTCACGATAAAGCCAAGTCGAGACCATTTTCTGACTCAGTTTTTCGCACTGATCGTTAATCCGATCCCGTATTTTCCATCAAAGCTTGGGAAGAGATGTTGTGTGCACGATAAAATTTAGGGGCAGCTTAGTAATTTTATGGGGTGTTACATCATCTCCCCCTTGAAATCATTCATCCTCGAATGATGAGTAACAATCGAACGAGGACTCAAATAACCTTGAAACTCATTTTATTCCTCACTCGGGAACAATCAAACTCTCACTATCCATCATCTTTCTATCTCTGTCTTAGACTCGGGAATGGGGTAAAACAAGGCATCAACTTAACGGAAAGGAATACTCAGAGTTGATAAGAATAAGAATATTTCCTTCAATATCATCATCATTTAGCATGAATAGATGCACGTATTTGAGTTTCGTCGCTTCCTTGGCTTCCTACGTAGCTTCTTCAACGAACTGATTCCTCCATAGTACTTTAACGGAGGCTATCTCTTTATTCCTCTACAAACCTGTTGATCAAGAATTTGAACTGGAAATTTTTCGTATAATAAGTTGTCCTTCACACCCGTACTCTCCACAGAAATTGCTAAAGTTGGATCCCCCAAACACTTTTTCAGCATAGATACATGAAACACTAGGTGAACTCTGTCTAGCTCGGAAGACAAGTATAGCTCATAAGCAACCTTCCCAATCCTCTATACGATCTCGTTCGGTATGATGTAACAGGGACTCAGCTTTCCCTTCTTACCAAATATCATGACACACTTCATGGGTGACACCTTCAAATACACCCAATCGTCTACCTCGAGCTCCAAATCTCTTCTCCTCATGTCCGTATATGATTTCTGGCGACTCTGGGCTATCTTCAACCTTTCTCAGATGACTTTCACTTTCTCCATAGACTGGTGTACGAGGTCAGGCCCAATCAACTCAGCTTCACCCACCTCGAACCAGCCAATCGGGGATCTACATCTCCTCCTGTACAATGCCTCGTACGGGACCATCTGAATGCTGGCATGATAGCTATTATTATACGCAAACCTAATTAATGGTAAGTGATCATCCCAGTTTCCTTTGAAGTCAATAAAACATGCCCTCAACATATCCTCCAAAGTCTGAATAGTGCGCTCTACCTGTCCGTTTGTCTGAGGGTGAAAAGCGGTACTCAGATTTACTTTATACCCAACCCTTTTTGGAAAGACCTCCAAAATTGAGAGGTGAATTGAGCTCCTCTGTGTGATTTTATAGACAATGGAACCTTATGTAACCTCAAAATCTCCTAAATGTAAAGTCGGGCATACTTCTCAGCCGTATACATTGTTTTCGCCACCAAAAATTGAGCTAATTAGTCATCCTATCAACAATCACCCATATTGAATCATGTTGCTTTCTGGATCTTGGTAAGCCCGTAATGAAGTCCATGTTGATCATTTCCCATTTCCACTCTGGAATTTCAAAGTTCTGAGCTAACCCACATAGTTTCTGATGTTCAACCTTAACCTGTTGGCAATTGGGACACTTGGAAACAAATTTGGCAATGTCTTTCTTCATCCCATTCCACCAATAGACTTTCCTCAATTCGTGGTACATCTTGGTGGAGCCAGGATGAATGGAATACCTCGAGGTATGAGCCTCAGCCATGATTTTGTCTCAAACACCATCAACATCAAGCATACACAGTCTCTCTTGATATCTTAATACCCCATCTCCCCCTTTGGAGAAAACCATCACCTTCTGCTTGTGAGCGATTCTTTCAATTGGAGTAAGACAGGGTCTTGGTCTTGCTTTTCTTTCACCTCAGACACTAAAGATAATGCAGAACCATTATGAACATTGATCCCGCCTTCGTTGTTCTCCTCAAGTTGCACTCCCAATCGAGCCAATCTATGCACCTCCTTGGCTAATTCTCTCTTTTCCTCCTCCATATGGGCAGCTGCTACCCATGGATATCCTACTAAGAGCATTAGTAATAATGTTAACCTTACCTGGGTGATAGAGAATGCTCATATCATAATCCTTGAGCAACTCCAACCATTTTCTCTGCCGCAAGTTAAGCTCTTTCTAGCTGAACACATACTGTAAGCTCTTGTGGTCGGTGAACACGTCCACATGCACTCCATACAAATAGTGACGCCAGATTTTGAGGGCGAACACCACTGCTGCAAACTCAAGATCATGAGTTGGATAATTCTTCTCATGGACCTTAAGTTGTTTGCAAGCATAAGCTATCACCTTCCCTCTCTACATAAGTACACAACCCAATCCAACTCTGGATGCATCACAATATATCACAAAGTCACCTGTCCTATCTGGCAAGGTCAACACTGGTGTTGTAGTCAATCTAGTATTCAACTCTTAAAAACTCCTTTCACATGCCTCAGACCCACTGAAACTTAGCCTTCTTCTGAGTCAATTCTGTCAAAGAGGCTGACAGAGAAGAGAAGCCTTCAACGAATCTGTGGTAGTACCCGACCAGACCCAAGAAACATCTTATTTCCATGGGAGAAGTAGGTCTTGGCCAGTTCTTAACCGCCTTAATCTTCTGAGTATCAACCCGAATACCATCTCCCGAAACAACATGGCCTAAAAAAGCCACTGACTTGAGCGAAAACTCACACTTGGAGAATTTCGCATACAACTCATGATGTTTGAGTGTTTGCAAAGCCACTCTAAGATGATTAGCTTGCTACTCTTCATTCCTCGAATACACTAGGATGTCATCAATAAATACGATTACGAACATGTCAATATATGGTCTGAATACCCTGTTCATCAAGTCTATGAAAGCTGTAGGTGCATTTGTCAACCCGAAGGACATGACCAAGAACTCAAAATGGTCATACCGTGTCCTAAAGTTTGTCTTTGGAATGTCACTTTCCCTCACCTTCAACTGATGGTAACCCGATCTGAGGTCTATCTTGGAGAAACAAGTAGCACCCTGAAGCTAGTCGAAGAGGTCATCTATTCGGGGTTGAGGATACTTATTCTTTATGATATCCTTATTCAACTGTCGATAGTCTATACACATCCTCAAAGACCCATCTTTCTTACGCACGAATAGGACAGGAGCACCCCAAGGGGAGAAACTAGGCCTTGTGAAACCTTTCTCTAACAAGTCTTTCAATTGCTCTTTCAATTCTTTCAACTCTGCGGGGGCCATTCTATAGGGTGGAATTGAGATAGGTTTGGTCTCGGGAAGAATATCAATCCCAAAGTCTATCTCCTAATCAGGAGAGACTCCGAGAAGATCATCAGGAAAGACCTCGGGAAACTCATACACTATTGGGACTAACTCAAGAGTAGGAGACTCAATATCATCAGACTTCACTCGCACGAGGTGGTAAATACAACCTTGGATATCAACTTTCTAACTCTAAGATAGGATATGAATTTTCCCTTAGGGGCAACAGAACTCCCTTTCCACTCTAAGGTAGGCTCATTAGGAAATTGGAACTTGACAATCCAGGTTTTACAGTCAACAAAAGCATAACAAGCATGAACCCAATCCATGCCCATTATTATATCAAAATCAACCATCTCTGACTCTATCAAATCAGCTAAAGTGTCTCTATGATAAATAGACACTACACAGTCCCTATAAACTCTCTCAAATAAGATAAACTCACCAGTAGGAGTAGAGACAGAAAAGGGCTCAAGTAAACACTCAGGAAGAATACCAAACTTTCTAGTCACATAAGGGGTCACAAAAGACAACATGACACCCGAATCAAGCAAGGCATAGCAATCATAAGTAAAGACATGAAGCATACCCCTGATAACATCAGGTGCAGCCTCATGCTCCTAACGGTTACCCATAGCATAAAGACGGTTTGTCCCGCCTCCTGTACCCGTGGTAGTAGCACCCCTCTGCTGATTACCTGCTGGAGGTGTTTTCGAAGAATGAGCTTTACTACTCCCCTCACCTCGCCTCCTCTTCGGATACTCGTAGCTGAAATGACTAGCCCGACCATAAGCATAACATGTATCCTTGCCAACACGGCACTCACCCAGATAAAGCTTACCAGACTTGCTGCAAGGTGGCTTCCCTGTATACCTTGAGTCACACTAGCCTGAGATTGGGCGCCTGGGGTCCTAAAATTTTGATGACCCTGAGATTTATGATCATACCTGGTTGATAGCTGTAGATGGTGTGGGATGTGATGATCTCTTCTAAAAGTAAGATTTATCACCTCTAGTCTGTCTCTGCGGGTCAGATTCATGTCCCACTGACTTCACCTTTCTGCTCAAGTCCTCATCTCTATCCCTCCTCTTATCTTCCTCTATCTATTGGGCATACACCACAAGTCTGGAGATGTCCATGCCAAGAATCAGCAATGCAGCCTTACACTCTCTCTGGACATGTCTTGCTAGGCCAGACACAAGTCTCCTTATCTTCTGCCTCATATCTTTTACCATCTCCGGAGCATACCTTGACAGTTTGGTGAACTTAAGGCTATACTCCTTCATAGTCATCCCTCCCTGCTTTAGATTCACGAACTCATCCACCTTCGCTCCCTCAACTCTTGAGGAAAGAAGTGATCAAGAAAGGCGGCTTCAAACTCCTCCCATGTTGCAGGCTCCGCATCCTCCCCTTTTTTCCCCTCCCAGTGAGTGTGCCACACATTAGCCACATCCTTCAGCTAGTAGGATGCAAGCTCAACTCCCTCAAGCTCATTCGCATGCATAGCCCTCAAAACCTTGTACATCTCATCAATGAAGTTCTGCGGGTCCTCTCCACCTTCGACCCTATGTACACTGGAGGGTTCATCCTAAAGAAGTCTCTGAGCCGGGTTGCAGCTAAGGGCTCCTGCAATCCGAAACTAGGAGCCTGAGAACCTTGGTTGTTCCCCTGTGAGGCCACCAACTTAGTTAGCATGGTAATAGCTCCTCTGAATTCTGCCTCAGTAGTGGGAATTGGCTGAGCCTGAGCAGAGGGCACCAAAGGGACCACAGCAGTCCTATGGGGCATCCCCGTCTCCTAGTCTTTGTCTGCACCGGAGCCTCTGGTTGGGTGTTCTCAGCAACAGGAGCTGGGGCATCTCTTTGAGCGGTTGTTCTCTTGGGCAGCATATTCTGTAAGCGTAACATATATGAGTTAAAAGCAGGAATTCACAAGTTAATTTTATAGCACAATCTCAGATCATAGAAGAAGGGTAACACTTCCTAATATCCTATAGCCTCCTGTTTATGAAGTGTGGTGCACACCACACCCATAAACAAGACTTTATCAGACACGGCTTCATAGACTCCCTAGGACACTTGAACTCTGGGCTCTGATACCAAGTTTTATTACGCCCAGAGAGGGTACCCAAGACGTGACTGGCACTCGGAGACTATTGCTAGTCCCCAAGTGGACGACTTAGTCTCTTTGCCATCGTACAATCAATTCATCAGCAGAATAGAAATGATATATGATACTAAATGTTATCCTATCAGTGGGCTCTTACTATCAATTATCTTTCTATCATAAGGAAATGGAATAGACGAAATTTCGAATGCAGGGAATGAAATAAAGAGGGAAAAGAACCCCCGACATCAACATCAATATCTATGTCTATGAAGCCTCTATACTATAGTCTGAAACAGGACCATGACAGGCCATGGCTACCAAATATCAAGTAAAAAGGACTATCCAACAATAAAAATAAATATCCTCTGAATGCTGGACTCACCACTGTCAGGAATGAAAAGCTCTGAACCTCAATGACCGGGCTGCTGAAGCCCTCGGTCTATGGTATCTACATCATAAAACGATGCACCGCCAGAGGGGCGTTAGTACATGAAATGTACTGTATGTAAAACGGGCGAAAGAAAAAGGAAACAGTTTAATCATCACCCATCCATCACTCAGCCTCACCTCAGATATAAAGGACAAGACTTTAACACCTCACTAGCTTTAAATATCAAACATTCATATCACATCAGAGTTCTATCATCGTGAAACCTATCTGGGAGTTTCTATAACCAACAACCACTACCTATGAGTTGGTAGTGATACAATGAAGTGATGTCATTGCCACATCCATCCAGTACCTTGCCGGGGTAAAGGATGAGTCTGTCAGTGGATCCAAAAGTCAATCAAGTCCCCTTTCAGGATAAAGGAAACATCTGCTTTAATGGTCCAATCCTCTCCTACGCTGGCCACATAGTTAATGGATTCGAGTGGGAACTCACTCTAACCTATTTCGGTGCTAATACTCCTCAGAGGATTCAACCTGCTCATAAATCCATCAATCAATCAAGAACTCCAGTCACGCAACCTCTACGGGCAAGATTTATCTATCCAGTCTCAGGGAATTATGCCTATTCAACTCTATCAACAATAATTTCAGCTGTCACAATCATCAACACACTCACCTCAGGACTCAGACTTAGTCAAGCATCACTTTTAGACATTCAAGGCTCTAAACATCCCCCTAATTTCGTTACTCAAGTATTTACAGAGAGAAATTTTAAGGATCAAGTCACAATCACAAAGTAATAAAAATATATAGTAAAACTAAACATGATGAACATCAAACTTGGATATAAAAATATAGTTTAAAGAATTAAAACAAAAATTGAAGATACTATCCAAGAATTTAATACTGACATTCAAGAATTTCAAGAAAACATGATTCAAGATTTTCTACATATGATTTCCTCATCCTAACTCTATATTGGCACATAGAAGATCAATCTCATGCTTTTGAGTAGCCTTTACATACCTGGGAATGAAGATTTCTTCAAGAAATTTGAAAGATTCTTGGAACCCTTACTCTTTCT
>JAPFFP010041968.1:0-37316 GCA_026153255.1 Solanum medicagineum | reverse complement strand
CTTGCTTATGATATTGTGCAAGCTTTTCCCTTAGCCCCGGTTTCCCCATTCTTTTATCTTTGATGCTTGATTTATTGTTTCCACGACCAAGGATGTGTAATGATACTTTATGAGGCTTGCTTGGGGTCCCTTCGGATTTCCCTTTGCGCCGTGTCACGTCTAAGCCCTAGGCTTGGGTCGTGACAATTAATTAATTATTTTTATTTAAAATTTAATTTGAGATTGAATATTACGCAAATAATTTTTTTACTATTCTTTAAACCAGAAGATTTGGTTTATGTAAATACATATATAATACACTGACACAATTTTAATAGATGAACCTACAAATTAATTTAAATAGTGTTTAAATTTTTTAAATTCACATATAATATTTTTTGGCACCATTAATAAAATAAAATTATAAAAACTAATTATAATACATTTTGAATTCGATACTTCATATGTATTATTGAAACGACCCCAAAAAATACCCGAAAATGTGCATCGGAAGTGCCCAAAATCATAATTTCTATATATCTCAAAATATGTGCGTGATATCAAAATTCGAATTCATATTCTTGACCAGGGGGCAAAATTGAGTGGCAAATGGTTCTAACCCCGATTTTAGAGGGACCAAATTACAATTTTAATTTTCCAAAATGTAAATTCTAATGAGCAGTGCGCGTTCTTGGTGCAACGCGGCCAGGGCGCGCCACTGTGTATTTTCTTGTCTAGTTTTCCATTTCGGTCTAAGACTTTTGGGTCTTGGTTCAAGTCTTCCCATGCTTGAAAATACCTATACTTAGTAATTTTTCAACACCATATCATATAAGACATTCCCCAATATTCTTTCAAGCACTTAGACAAATATTTCACCCAAAATTCAAGTGTCAAATTTCATTACGGATCTTAAGGAATTCACTCAAACTTCAAGTTCTTATCTCAATCTTCATCAAGGAATTCTCCAAAGCTAAGGTATGCGGGTTTCAACCATTGGTTCCTTTCACCCTTGGTGCCCAAGCTTTTTTTTTTTACATAAATTTCATGTCTCTAAGTTGATTTACTTATGAGTCTTATTCACTATGAATTTGTCTATTAACTATGTTGGGGTTTCATAAAAGTGTGACTATTTGAGCATGTTTTGAGCTATGAATCTTGGATCTATCTTGAGATTTGATGAAGGATTTTGTTGTATATTGCATGATAGTATTACCTAGTATTGGTGGGTTAATTTACTTCAAGTTTACTTGCATGTTTGTACTCTTGAATTGCATGGTTTTATACTAGTATTGCACACCCACTAAGTGTTTGATAAAATGTCCGGTTAATGTATCTTGACTTGTTAAAGGCCTAGTGTTCCGCATATGAGTTAAGTGACTTTATGATGATGAAAGGATGATATTTATGTGATGGTTTCATGATATGTATCTAGAGTGTTGTGAGTTGACCATAACCAATGATTTCATGATATGTATCTAGAGTGTTGTGAGTTGAACATAACCAATTGAGGGGTTGATACCTCAATCGCCTCGGATGGGGGTGGCAAGCCATCAGCTAATTTAGGGGTTGATACCTCAATCACTTCCGATGGAGGGTGATCATGTCCATCAGCCGATTGAGGGGTTGATACCTCAATCGCCTCGGATGGGGGTGGTAATCCATCAACCAATTGAGGAGTTGATACCTCAAGCACTTCCGATTGAGGGTGGTAATGTCCATCAACCAATTGAGAGGTTGATTCCTCAATCACTTCTAAGGGGTGGTCTACCTTGGATTCCAAGTACTAAGTTGCTTGGTCTATGAATATGGTCTCTTCCTTCACGTGTAATATGTTCATTATAAGTATGTTTTACTTTTAAGCATCATTCACGCATGCCATACTGCTAAATGTTCATCTATTGCTTAATTATGAATTTCAATTATGTTACCTACCTCTTGTTGAATTGCATCTTACATATTTAGTATATTCAAACGTACTAACGCATACTCTATGCCTACATGATTACCATGTAGGAACCAAAGCTCCTATTGATTCTCCTTCACGTGGCTAGACGGATTCCTTATGTCCGGGAACAATATCTATCTTCTTTCATGCTTATGTTTAGATTACATTTTGCATATTTTGGAATACTTATTGACATTAGTATGAGAGTGAGCCCGGAAAGTGTCTTGGCCACTGCTCCCTTCCAAGTTAGATGTGTTGTTGGACAAGTAATGTAATTATGCTTGAGCTTTGACTCATCTATGTTATTTAATCATTAAACTCTCTCCCTTTAGTCTCAATTTCCCTTGTTTATGTTTTTTCGTGTTGTTTTATCATACTTCCATGACCAAGGATGTGTATATGATATGGTAAGAGGCTTATTTGCGGTTCCTTGGGGTTCCCCATTCGCCATGTCACATCTAGGCCCTAGTTTGACTCGTGACAATTATAGATATTTTTAATGCATGTGGAGAATACAACTAATGTATTTTTAATATGATAATTATTTTAACATCATTAAGAAGAGAAAATAATAAAAAATAACTATAATACATTTTAAATTCAGTAGATAATACATACTATAAGTATTATGCGTGAACTTTAAATATTTTAGTGTGATTTAATTAATTTTATATTATTAGAAAATGAATTATATTTGTTGAAATAATCATAATAAAAATTGTAATAATTTATAATATTAAAGATGATGAGTTGAATGGGGAGGAAAAAAGAGAGAGAAAAGAAAATAATAATAAAAAAAGACACGCCAACCAAGAAAAGAAAGAGAAATGAGAAGAAAGAGAAGGAATTTCTTGTGATTTATTGATAAAATATGCTATAGACTGTAATAAAAAAAGAACCCTAAAAATTGGTAATATTTGATATATAATGTATTATTTATGTAAAAATGTTCCTTATTAAAAGTGGGAAGAGTCTAAGTCTAAAGTTAGATTATGAAAATACTCCTTATCTATTGACTTATTTTCTTAAAATTATCTTAAAAAATTAACTTTTCATTTAAAATGAACTTCATAACTACAACAACAACATACCTAGTTGGATCCCACAAGTGGGGTCTGGGGAGGGTAGAATGTACGCAGACCTTACCCTATCTCATAGAAATAGAGAGACTATTTCTTTGGAACCTTGTGTCAAAAACCCATAAGCAGAATAAACTAGATATGACAAAAAGGAAAGGAAAGAGATAGAAAGATAGCGACTAATAATGAAAAGCACATGACGATATGTAAATATGATAAAATTAACACATATACATGATATAACACCAACTGCATAACTACACCTCTTCAATTTTGTCACACCTCGACCTCTCAAGTTATGACGACGCTTTTTAGATCCCACCTGCAGGTAATCCAACCTAATACCCACGATGCCTATCTTAATAGCTAAGCATAACAATAGCTAACGACATACAAAATAAGTCAACAACCTATCCCAGAACTTGGAAGTCAATTGCACAGAGCTACTATAGACTCAAAATAAAATATAAATATCTACATACATAACCAGAGTAACAGTCCACACATAGAAATCCAAACTACATATACAATCCAAAGTTGTTGATGCTCACCAATGTCTCTTAAATCTTCTATGAACCCCTAACTCAGCGACTGCGACTAGTACCTAGACCTGCGCCATGGGAAGATGTAGAAATGTAGGGGTGAGTATCGATAACACGCACCCAGTAGGCATCATCGGCCAACTGAGTGAAATACTATAAATATAGAAGGCTCAAATATAGAGGAACTACAGTAAGTATAGCGAATTGAAACTCTGAATCAAGGAGTAAGTATGTCTGGAGAATCACCAAACCCAACTAAACAAACCCAGGTGGTGTGCAATGATATTAACTGACGAAACACGAGTAGGCTCAAACGATAATTGTCGCTGGACTGAGACATAGTGCTATATGTGGGTGCAAGGCCCTAATATCTATGCATGTATGCCAATTAGGTCCTTATAAGCCCCAAAGGTACACCCACGCACAATTTGACCCACTGAATCACAATAAAACCCAACTCCCATTATCACATGATCCCAGGTCAGTTGTACGTGGGTGTAAGGCCCTAGTGTCTAAGCCTGAACGCCCCCGAGCCCCCATAAACCTAGAGGGTACACCCACGCACAATCATGGTATGAGTAGGTATGTGGAACCATGGGTAATCAATCACGGGACCTCTCCCCAGTAATCACATATCAGTTAGGTGATCACACAAAAGTTACACCTCTCTTTTGAGGATGAAGCGGTCGTTGTCAAATATAATACCTAACCAAGGCTAAGGTCGAATCTCACAGAGAATCCGGAGACTCACAACCAATTCACCAGTATGCAATTCAAGTAATTAACAACTCAATTCCCCCGGGGGAGGGGGGGAGGTTTGCATTGTTCAACACGAAAATAAACTAAACTAACTATCACAAGAGACAATCAATGAAGGAGAGCAACTTGGGTATTGTGTTCCCCATGATTCATCAACTCAATATCCTTGGGTAACCCAATTCTCGACTAGAGTATAGTATGCAGGATGGTAATTTAAGTTCACCAAGCCCTTTAATCAAAGGTGAGAGGAGAATTTCATTATGTGACTTGGCCCATCTCTGTAGTGTGCAATACTAGCCATTACCCATAGTCCCAGTCAACCTCCCCTTGGCCCAGTTCAGTTGATTAGACAAGAACACATCATTGAATTCTGTTAATCAATCTCTTTTCCTATTCATTACCACCTGGATTGAGAAGGTAACACTAGAAAAGTTCTAACGTGGACCACCACTAGAAAACATACAAAACGAAGAGAATTGATTAATACATTCAAATACCCATTCCAAGAATTGCAAATTATCCGAGTTTATTTGGTTAGATCTTCATGGTTCCCACAACCCCAAGTTGTGTATTTAGCTACTCATGCTATGGGTAGATGAAGAAATTATGAATTCAGAAAACATAATTAAACGCTTATCCAATTGAATTGAAGAATAAGCAAATCCAAAATTAATTGAGAGTCGCAAGATTTGAAGATCAAATTAATCCACAAGTGTATTCTCCTCTAAAATTGAGGTCTCCAAGAACAAAACCCTAAAAGTACTCTCCAATGATGTTCTCTAATGTACTCCCCTGAAAAATGACCTAAAAGGTACTATATAGTAACTACAATTAAGTCCTAAAAAGTAGAAAAACCGGTCGGCGGCTTTCTACGACAATCTTTACTATTGGTAAAGTGATTTACGAGTCGTAGTCGGGCTCTCGTATTCAACTTCTTGAATCTTGGACTTCACTGCCACGAATCCACTTTATGAGTCATAGATTGATTCATGACTCGTATTGCACTCTCGTAGACTTCATCTGCATCAACTGCCCCTTCATTGGAAAACATCACGAAACCTCTCTATATGACTTGTAGAGTGATATATGACTCGTATAGCTGAACTTCTGAAATCCTACTTCGCTGAAATTTATCACGAGACCCTCTTCTACGACTCGTAGAATGCTCTACGATCCATAGAGGCTCTCGTAAGTCACCAAAAACCAGAAAACTTTGCAATTGTGCCCTAAAGTCATGCCAACCTGCTTTTCTGCAAAACTAAACTTAAAAACACATAAAAACCATAAATGTCTCATTTGAAACACACAAAATCCTATGTTTTAAGCATCAAATGTGTTTTATTTTGACAGCACATCATTAAGTCTCTAACCTTGTGCCGGTACGTGGTACTCGATCCAAAATAAACATGCATAATGGTGGGACATGTCCCCCGCGTGAGAAAGAATCCGTCTAGCATAATCAATAGTGTCACATGGCAGAATATCAACCACGAGGCCTTGCTCCCAAAGTGGAATTAGCTGAGTCCTCAACCAAAATATCAATCAACGGGGCCTAGCCCGAAAAGTGTGGTTATGGGGCCTCAGTCCCAAAGCAACAACAAGTGCTCGGACACCTTTAGAATCGGCACCCCGGTCTTAGACACTCAGACGTGACCATCGAAGAATGGGACCATGGGGTATATCACCCTAGGTCTCAAACACTTGGAAGTTGCCACCGAAGACTTGAACTACAGGGTGCGTCATCTAGGTCTCGGAGCATAAAACCAATTAATCTCTCTCTAGCCTATCTAGATCCCTCAATCATACCATCTCTTTTGACAGAATTATCCCTATCGAACCACACAAGCCACCACCTCCCTTAGATAAAGACAGATAACCCAGCATCAAATGGAAAGAACCAGTGTACAACAACTATCAGTAGTACATTAAAGGGTATATGTATCACAAATCACCGTAGGGTCATACTCAACACAGGACAAGTATACCATAATCTTGTTAATTAGAAGTACTCAAAGTAACCATGAAAAATCACTAGTATATCATAAGTATCCAGAACAACCCAGCCCAGCAAAGTCATATCTATACTAGAGCCAGTCAACAATATGGCATATAATCAATAAATAGCCGCAAAACCAGTATAACTCAGTAGCATCAGCATACACATTCATACAGATAGGAGTTAGTTACGCCAGAAACATACCTATTCCAGGGCATTAGCCCAAATCTAGCCTTTACTAGGCCTTTTCCTTGTTCAACAGTGCCAGAACTCAACTAATATAGTAATCACCACTAGTATAGTCCAGAACAACCACAAGTATCCCAAAATAACCGTAGTTACCCCATATGCTAGGTACAACGGCTATCAAGGAAAACAGGTAGTAGTAAATTAGCAAAACAATGTTTAAATGCATAGCAGGAAATATAACTGACAATCAGACTCATGACATATATACATACATATCTTACTCAGGACTTCGAACCACAAACTAGCTCCCAATATACATGTATATCAGTTCATTCTAGAGGTAAGAAAGCTAGCCAACCTAAAGGGGAATCCACACACTCTAGATCAGTCAGTCTGACCACCTCCAAATGCTGCTCAATTGTCAAAATAATAAATCACAATACAATTACTGTTGTTTTGTCTATAATATCCCAATAAATAGGGAGAGATAGGTCGATTGTGACTAAAATGGGAAATAATGGGTCCCACGCCCAAAATACCCAACCATCCTTAATAAAATAATCCTTACATCATCCCGAGTCTATAGCCAAAAGTTGAGGTCAAAATGAGGCTCCGAATAATCTGAAACAACCCAAAAACCAATAGCACTTATCAAAAAATAACATATATGTACAGGGGTTTCCTGACCAGATTTCTTAAAAATTCAACTAAATTAGCAGAATTTGAATATGCCACAACGCATGTCTCGAAAAGTAGTATAGTTTAGACCCAAATTTTTACTTAATTCCGATGAAAAGATTGAGATACTATAACACGAAGTTTCCATAAAAAAGCAACATAACAGTAGCTAAAATCAATTTTAGCACCAAACAGAGCGCTATCATTAATTCCGACATTACCACGGCGTGTTCCTCGTAAAAGCACACAGAATAGACCTAAACTGTACCAAAATCTGACTTAAAATGGATAGGAAATTGCATGCCAAAGTTTTCAAAATTAAATTCAATATGCAGCGGCAAAACGTCAAATTTTACCTCAAATGATGCACCAAAATTGATTTTCGATACTTTCACGATGTTCCTCTCGGATAAAACACAAGTTAACTTTTTGAATCATCGAAATTGGGTCAAAATTTAAGGAGATATTGCTGATAAATGTTTTGCTTTGTGTTTTCGTGATTATGGAAAAGTTTCCATATATGCATATCCTCAAACCGCCTCTGCCACATGTCAAGCCCCCAGTGGGCCATATTGGGGCCGCCTTTAATTTATTCAACAGTTGCTCAAACTTAATTTTGATGCTCCAACCTCATCCAGAGTCAGAAAAATACAGTTCATATATGAAATCTAATCGAAAATGACATTTCAAACTCAATGGTGTAGTCAAAATTTCCATCAGAGGTCATTTTCTTCTAATGTGGGTCCCATTTCCCAATATCAAAATCTATCAAAGAGGCCAAAACACACCTGGAAGCCCCAAAAATCAAACGAAAGGTCCTTCTAGACCAAACTCGATATTCTGGATCCAACGGTGCAGTCAAAATTTTCATCTGGGTCACGTTCCCAAGGACGTTGACTACATTCAACTATTGATCTATTCTAGTGGCTAAATTTGCATAACTTGATATAATTGCGCCAAACATGCTCCTAGCCTAATTTGGTTGTTCTGGAGCTGATGGAACCCTCAGAATTCCACTCTAAGGCCATTTGCTAGGACTTTATCTGAAAATTTATTTTACCGTCATAATCTTTCATTTACTTGAAAAACTGTTTAAATGTAAAATGATTCACCCAAGGACTGAACAATCCGTACCAATAAGTTATAAATAGCTTGAGGTCACTATGCAAAAATTCTCAAACTAATAAAATATTCGCGGAACCACAAAATAACCTAGAGGGTCATTATAATATCCCCCACTAAAAGAACTTTCGTCCGCAAAAGTAAGAAAGAGGTCGTACATGAAGAGTCCCATCCAAACCACATAGGGATCCCAACCCCACACTCATAGTAGATAGTGAATACGATAATCATAAGTATGGTCAGCATTAGACAACAATTTTGGCTTCCCCAGCTAATCTGAAATATAATAACCCGTTAGTATGCAACTGAGAATCAGTATAACAATTTATAAGGGATCCTCACAAACTCAACCTCTCAGCCCATCAACTCAATCTGCTAACATATAACAGGACATCCATAGGCTAAATATACATGCCTTCGGCATACTAATTGATACCCAACCAATCACAATTATCCCAACTGTACCATATTCCACATATACATACCTTTGTTTCCTGTCCCCTTGTGTTAGCAATCCTTACAACTTAACCCTAGGTGGCTTCGGCTCACTGATGCTAACACAGCTACAGATAATAGCAATGTAATCATAAGTGTGGTACAAAGTCAAAACACTATCCCGGTATAACATATTATTGACATAACACCCATTGGCATCCTTAGCTTGGCAGCAGATATTAAGGAGTGGAATAACTAATTAACTTACTAATCACCCTAACTCTCAATAACTATCAGATCTTCACATATATAGCAGATACCCTAGTGTACTAATCACCGGTAGACTCCCTATTCATTCTTCCGCATACAGGTATATATTGTGCTCTTAGTTATGGTCCTTAGAAGCTATCACCATTCGATCAGAATAAATATACCACAAGGAAGATAAAACAATACTAATCATATACTCGCTAGCCCCATAATCAGTTAATCAGAATTACAACAAATCAATGTTATATAGTTCATAGCCAACCTCTTAGTTCAACCTGACACATATCGTCCCAACTGCCTATTATCCAGCTGTTCCAACACCTAACAACTCAACCACAACAATATAGTACTTAATGGATCAAGCCCCAGCAAGTAGGAGCCTTAACAGGTCCACCATAACATTAAGACTAGTACACACAAATCATCAGATCAATACACACAACAGGGGCATTAATCAGCCTAACAATATAACTAGAATCTAATAATAGCCATACCAGGTCCGGATGCAATTTTCTTGGATATCCTCCGTCCTGTTCTTAATTAATAGTAGTCTAATTCTTGTAGCAGCACACATCCCTGTCTAGCTGCAAGAACTAGGCAAATTAGTAAAAGACATACCTGGTGACCCATTATCACCGAAATGGCTTTGTCATAAAAGTCTCAATTATCACATCGCCACCCTGAAGAGCCACTACACCTAATCCACTACTAGTAGAAGGGACCTCCCACTACCTCGATACCTGACCTATGATAAAAGAAGCCCCGAACCCAATAAGCTAAGCAATGCAGCTAACCATGTAAAACCATAACTCAAATACAAGGCAATCCAGCAAAATGATCAACATCCCCACTAGTAAGCATAGCCAGGAATCCGGATTACATAATCCCAACCAACTGACAATTTGAACAAGTCACCAGGGCAGAGTATCCAACAACTCATCTAATAATACAACAATGCCCCATCCAACAATAGATAACCCAATTAAGCCCCTAGGCATAACATTTATCTCACAATCTAATCACCAAGGAATCAGGCGAATCGTATATCAACATAATCATCACAACAAGATCATAATCATAGAGGCACAAGGTATAGCCAGGGGTATACTAGTAGTCAGGCCCTCAAATACTATGTAACTCTCACATTCGACTATGCACTCCAGTAGTCAAGCAGTAAAAGGGTCATATGTATAAATATAGGGTTTTGGCTTATAGTTAGCCCCCTCATAGGGTACAGTTATAACATAAGTGAAAGTTACTCAGAATTCCACCAGAAATAGCATTCTCATCCATATCGGGAAGCCCAACGAGTCAGAGCAATGGTAAAATAATTAAATATAGATATACAAAGAGCATCGATGCTTAGTATTACCTTAGTCACATCTTGTCCCGCTTGTATAATCTTTATAAAAATTATTCACAGCCCACACAACCTTTAAACAGTAGTAAACGTACAAGTATTGGTGTTACAAAGTCTAAACCTCAACAACATAGCCCATAGTTCTATACATAGTCACCACAAGACAAGTAAATGATTATGAAACATATCTCTGGAGCTATCATAATCTCAATGCCCGTAGTTTTCCTGTTCAGCTGCCAAAACTCGAGGCATCCACTCTCTGATCAATGGCATATGGGCGAAGCTCCCTATCTGGGACTGACGACGTAACACTACCCCTATTTGGAGCCTATCCTCTATGCAGCACACGCACTAAAGGGAAAATGAATTAGATTTTAAGAAGTCGATGGACTATTGGCGATATCACATGACCAGAATCAATAATACATGAAGATTCCTAAAAATTTCATAGCCTCCTGGAGATAAGTCACAGACGTCTCCGTACCCATCCACAAGGCTTTACTAGAGGGTAGCTCTGTAAAGCTGAGACCAATGAACTTAAGACTCTAATACCACTTTGTCATAACTTGACCTCTCAGGTCATTGTGGCACCTGTTAGATCCTACATGCAAGAAAGCCAACCCAATACCCATGATACCTATCCTAAAGACAAGCATAATAATATCTAATGACATACAAAATAAGTCGACAACCTATCCCAGAACCTGGAAGTCAACTACACAGAGCTACTATAGACTTGAAATAAAATAGATATATCTACATACATAACCAGAATAACAGTCCACATATAAAAATCAAAACTATAAATATAAGGCTAGTGTCTGATTACAAAAGATGGCCATCACACAGAAGCAGACTGCGGGATATCCGAGTTGCTAATGCTCACTAATGTCTCCTGAATCTTCTATGAACCCCTAACTCAATGACTGCGGCAAGTACTTAGACCAACACCATGGAAAGATCCTGAAATGTAGGGGTGAGCAGCGATAATAAGCACCCATTAGGTATCCTCGGCAAATTGAGTGAAATACTGTAAATATAGAAGGATCAAATATAGAAAATTGCAGTAAATAGAGCAAATTAGAACTCTGATCTAGGAGTAAGTGGGTCTAGAGAATCACCAAACCCCAACTGAACCAACCAAAGTGGTGCGCAATGATACTAACTGACAAAACACAAGTAGGCCCAAACCATAACTATCACCGGATTGAGATATAGTATTGTACGTGGGTGCAAGGCCCTAATATCTATGTTTTTACGCTACCTAGGCCCTTATAAGGCCCGAAGATACATTCGCGCACAATTTGATCAATTGAATCACAATAAAACCCAACTTCCAATATATATATCACATTATCCCAAGTCGATTGTATGTGGGTGTAAAGCCCTAGTGTCTAAGCCTGAATGCCCCCACAAGCCTAGAGGATACCTCCCATCACAATCATGGTGTGAGTAGGTGTGTGAATCCACGGGTAGTCAATCTCGAGTTCTTGCCCAACAATCAGATATCAGCTGGCTCTCTGACCCTGTGCCAGCATGTGGCACCCGATCCAAAATGTACATACCTAATGGTGGGTTGTGTCCCCCGCGGGAGAAAAAATACCCCTAGCATAATCAATAGTATCACAACTTAGAATACCAACCACAAGGCCTCACCCCCAAGGTGGAATTAGTGGAGTCCTCAACCTAAAATATCAATCAATAGGGCCCAGTCTCGAAAGGGTAGTTAACAGGGCCTCAGGCCCAAAGCAACAATAAGGGCTCGGACCCCTTTAGAATTAGCACCCCAATCTCGAACACTCGAACGTGACCACTAGAGAATGGGACCACAGGGTATGTCACCTGAGGTCTCAAACACTCGAACGTGGCCACCGGAGACTTGAACTACAAGGTGCATCATCTAGGTCTTGGAGCATAGAACAAATCAATCTGACTCTTGCCTATATGGATCTAGATCCACCAATCATACCATCTCTCTTGACAGAATCATCCCTATCGAATCACACAATCGACCATCTCCTTCAGATAAAGACAGATAACCAAGCATCAAATGGAAAGAACAAGTGCACAATAACTATTAGTAGTACATTAGAGTGTATGTGTATCACCAATCACTGTAGCGTCATACTCAATAAAGGCCAAGTATACCGCAATCTCTTCAAACAGAAGTACTCAAAGTAAATATGAGTAATCATCGGTATATCATCAGTATCCAAACCAACCCAGCCTAGTAAAGTCATATCTATTCTAGAGTCGGTCCACAATATGACATATAATCAACAAATAGCCTCATAGCCAACATAACTCAGCAACATCAGGCTACATATTCATAAAAATAGGAGTTAATTAAGCCAGAATTCATACTTGTCCCAGGGCGTTAGCCCAAATCTAGCCTTTACTAGGCCATTTTTTCCTAGTTTAACAGTGCCAAACTCAGCTACTATAGTGCCAAAACTCAGCTACTATAGTGATCACCACAAGTATCCCAAAATAACCATAGTTACTCCATATGCTATGTACAATGACTATCTAGGAAAGCAGGTAATACTAAATCAGGATAATAGTGTTTAAAAGCAAAGCAAGATGTAACTAACAATCAGCCTCATGACATATATACATATTTTACTCAGGACTTCTAACGAGATTATCTTCAAATTGGAATGAGACAATTATGAGAGAGAACTATTAGAGCTTTAAGATTCTTTCTACATTCAATTCCTCCATCGTCGGTCACCAAAATCTTATCACCCTCCATCTCTCCATTGGACCTACTGTTGAACATGTCTAGCCGCCACCTCTTGTTGGCATAACTTTTAATGTTTTGAGCACGAAACTTCATGAGAAACTCAGAATAACTAAGTGACGCAGAACTGGGAGATGAAACTTAGTGAATCATTCCAAGTTCTAACAATGAACACTGATCAATTCAAGATTCCAAACACTACGTAGCTTCTCCAGTAATTCAGGATCTCACCGAAGCTATCAGCGCTAATTTCTGCCAGTAATCAAGAAACAAAAATTGCTAAAATTTCGGTGAACTCTAACACTTAGACTGATTGTTTCTGTATCATTTCATCTTCTAATTAGTTTTTTGATATTATTTCTTAATTAGTTTGAATATTTACTTCTTTTTTACCTTTATTGTTCTTGATTTTTTGTTTACTAATGTTGCTCTTGATTTTTTGTTTACTAATGTTGCTCTTGATTTGCTTACTGTTGTTGTTCTTAAGCTTTTAGTTCTTGATTTTGCTTAATGGTAGTGTTTGCATATTTTAGTGGTCTACTATTGTTGCACATTGTTTGATGTTATTATTTGCATATTGTAGTGTACTACTATTGTTGTATATTGCTTACTGGTATTGTTTACATATTGTAGTGGTCTAGTACATTGTTTGCTTTGCATACTGATATTGTTTGTTCTTGCTTATGTATTTTTTAAAAAGTTGCTCACTATTTACTAGTTTTAATATATTTTATTTCTTGCTCTTTACATATTGTGGTTGCTTGTTACACATATGCCGGCAAGAAGTAGAGACAAATTTGTACTTGATTGTTTGATTAGTAGCTGTAGATTTCCTAATTACTAGTTTTCTCTAGATTTTATTTTCTTACTCTTTGTAGCTTAGTGAGTTATTAGTTCTTAGTTTAGTGGTGCCAGGATCTAATTGTGTACTAGGGTCATGTCATCGGTTGGGGTTGGAGATAGGGGGTAGGGGAAGTAAGAGGGGGACGGGCTTATTTAGGTTTAAGGGTAGGGTCGTGGAATATAGGACCACTGATAGGGAAAACTATAGAGCTAGTGAAATGTCTAAAGAGGAGACATATTAATTTAGCGTGTTCAAGAGACCAGATGGGTAGGTACCAAAGCTGGGGATGTTGATGGGTTTAAGTTATGGTACTCAGGTGGTTCTAGGGATAGAAATGGTGTAGGTATCCTAGTAGACAAGGACCTTTGGGAATATGTGGTTAAAGTTAAGAAGTTTAATGATAGGATGATGTCTATCAAACTTGTGGTTGGTAGGCATGTAGTGAATGTAGTTAGTGTCTATGCACCTCAAGTAGGCCTGGATGAGGAAGCCAAAAAGCTCTTTTGGGAAGATTTGGATGAGTTTGTGAGAAGCATACCAGAGACAGAAAAAATCTTCATTGGGGGCGACTTTAATAGGCATATCGGGGCTACGACTAGCGGGTTTGAAGATATCCATGGAGGCTTTAGTTTTAGGGAGAGGAATGGAGGTGGGATGTCTCTCTTGGATTTTCCCAAAGCCTTTGAGTTAGTTATTGCTAACTCATGTTTCCCAAATCCTTTGAGTTAGTTATTGCTAACTCATGTTTCCCAAAGAGGAAAAATCACTTGATTACCTTTTGAACTACGGTAGCTAAGACCCAGATTGATTACTTACTTCTCCAAAAAGGCGATAGAAGCCTTTGTAAGAATTGCAAGGTTATTCTAAGTGAAAATGTTCCACTCAACATAGCCTTCTGGTGATGGATTTAGGGATTAAGAGAGAAAAGAAGAAGAAGATTTTTAATGCCCTACCGAGCATTAGATGGGGAGGACTGACCCCTGCCCTTTCATGAGAGATGGAAGAAAAACTGAGTAGTTTAAGGTTTGGAGTAGTGTCGGAGATGTGCACAATATTCAAGACACTACTGCTAGTTGCATTAGTAAAGTATCTATCGAGGTACCTAGGGTTTCGAGAGGGACATTTGGTGGACGTCATGGCAATTGTTGGTGGAATAACGAAGCCCAGGGCAAAGTGAAAGCTAAGAGGATTGCTTATAGGAAGTGGTTGGAGTGTAGGGATGAGAATGAAAACCGAAGGTTTAAGGAGATTTATAAAATGAGAAATACAGAAGCGAAGATGGCGGTGACGAGTGCTAAGACAGAAGAGGTTGAGAGCCTTTATGTGGAGCTAAGTGATAAAGGCGGGGGCAAGAGACTGTATAGGCTCGTTAAAGAGAGAGAAAGACAAGCTCACAACTTGGACCAAGTGAAGTACATTGAGGATGAGGAGGGTGAGGTGTTGGTGGATGCGACTTACATTAAGCTAAGGTAGAAAGCTTACTTTCATAAACTCCTAAATGAGAAAGGATAGAGATATTGAGCTAGGTGAGTTGGCACACTCTGAAAGTCATCGTGATTTATGTTATTATAGGCGGTTCAAAGTTGAGGAGGTTAGATGTGCTATAGTAGGATGAAGAGAGGGAGGGTGAAAGGACCCAATGAGGTTCCGGTAGATTTTTGGAAGAACATGGTCAAGGATGAAATAGAGTGGTTGACTAGACTGTTCAATGCTATTATGAAGACTGCCAAGATGCTTGATGAATGGAGGAGGAGTATAATGGTTCCATTGTACAAGAACAAGGGTGATATTTAAAACTATAAAAATTATAAGGGCATTCAAGTTATTAAGCCACACTATGAAGGTCTAGGAGAGAATGGTGGAGATGAGAATAAGAAAAGGAGTGTCTATTTCAGAGAATCAATTTGGATTCATGTCGGGGCTGTTGAATATTGAAACAATTCATCTTGTTCAGAGATTAGTGGAGAAATATAGGGAAAGAAAGAAGAACCTTCATATGGTGTTCATTGATCTCGTGAAGGCCTATGATAAAGTTTCGAGGGATGTTCTATGGAGACCATCAGAAAACATGCAAAACAAAGAGAGTTAATTCATTCATGCATACACACCTTCTAAGAATTATAAATTATCTGATTTTACTTTGTTAGCTTTTCATGTTTCCCACAACCCTAATTGTAGATTTAGCTACCATGCTTTGTGTAGATGCAAGAATTATGGATTGAAAAACCATAATTAAACAGTTATACAATAAAATTAAGAACAAGCAAATCCACTTCAATAAGAATCACAAGTTAAAGATGAAATTCAAAGACAAGTGTTCTCAAAGACTCTCCAATGTGAGCTCACAATTTCCCTCTCTACTTACTGAGCTCTATGAGTACTAGGCAAAAACTTATGAAGAATAACCTAAAAACCCCATTTATAATAAGAAAAATACAAGTCCTAAATAAAATAGGAGAACTGGTCGGCACTCTATACGAGAAGGGTTTACGGGTTGTATTGTATTTCACGACCCTTAATCGGGGTCTCATACTTAGCTGCTAAAAATTTAGACTTTAACTTTGCGACACCTCTCTACGACTTGTAAAATGGTTTACGACCCATAGAGGGGTTTCGTTTGATGAAACTTCAGAATGTCCCAGTCTCTAATCCTTAGGGCACTAACTATATTCTATGACTTGTAAAACCATCCATCACTTGTCTGCATATTCATAGAATCAACTTTAAAAAATAGTCCCTCAAATAGAATTGTTCACAAAACCTCTTCACGACCTATAAAATGATCTAGACTCGTAAAGGGTCTCATATAGCAGCAAAAACCAGCAACTTCTGCACTTTATCAAAAAATATAGGCCAAATCGATAATCCTGCAAACATAACATAAAAACACATAAAACCAACTAACATCGCATTGATAACACACAAAATTCCAAGTTTTAAGCATCAAAAGTGATGTATTTTAGCAGCACATCAACACCTCAACTTAAAATTGTTGCTCGTCCTCAAGCAACGACTCAATCTATATAGATAATACAATACCACATAGACCTCAACCCAATGGGATACATCACATAAATCTCAAACTCAGATACCCACACCAACTTTTCAAAGCAAAATCAGATAGCTATCTAGCAAACCAATACAGACTAGTGCATATGATAACACAACTATGACAAGGGAAGTACTATCAAAATCCATAATCACTAACCAAGTCTAGTGCTAACAATGCAATATAAGTGCCCTCATAAAAAGAAGTCTCATATTTGACACTCAATGATATTTCCTGTATAACCTTGAGACTATGCAAAATCACTCACTCTCAAAAAAGGTATTCATGCATCATGCCTAATACTATAGGCTTGGCCCTATACTCATGACTAAGACCTTCAATTAACTGGACTAGGATCACTTTAGGACTTTTTAGGCTTGCAACATAGGCTCAGGAGCTTCAGTATGGTGTTTTAGGAACATAGTGACTAAAGGCCCTCCTTGATGCTATTGTTTTCTACACTTTTGCTCTACCAACTCTATTATTTTCACCTTATTCTCCCTTCCTTATATTTCAAGATTTTCTGGCTGCTTTATTTTCATTTTTAAGCTTTTTGCCTTATTTTTACACTTCATTTTTCTTTTTAGCTCACAACTAAGGCATCACTTATTTTTCTTGCACCCAGGACATGATTTCTCCCTTTTTCTCTGCATCACTAACTCCGCTCCTTATTTTTGTATTTCACCCTTACACCAGCCAACCTCAACTTAGGCTTTTGGCGTATATTGCAGTGTACACTATCCTTCCTCAGAACTAGGGCCACTTTTGGTAGCCACCCTTAACTTAGTATTTTTTCCTAAGTTAAGGTGCACAATGTTCAAGGAAGGATGAGGGCCAATTTTAAGATTTTACAACCAACAAGGCTAGGTTAATTAGGTATTTTCAAAGAATAGGTACATGTTAGGCTCAAACATTAAGAACAAGGGATATATCATAGTTTTGGTTGGTCATTTTAGACTACGTGGACTATTAAGAACAATGGACTAAGATTCTATCCTAATCCAATTAATCTACAATCTAACTTAGAGTAATAGGGCAAGTTTTGAATGAGAGCAAAATGCATAAATCTAGCAAGTTAAGCTCACATTCACATGCACTGCATACATTATCAACAAAAGACGCTCACATCATGCTTTTTATCTAAATTTATCCTCACTTATCAGAAAAAACATTGTTACACACCTAAACATACATGGTTGTTATCTAACTACTCATTACAATTTTTGGTGGGTACCATTTTTCAAACAAAATACAAAAATATGCTATATGCCACAAGTCTTAGTATTATATGCTACAAATACTATCTTAACATCCTAAACATACCGGTTCAACAGAAAGTAAATATCCACGGGGAAAAAGAACACAAGCAAGAAAACCCCGAGATAAAAAATTGGGGTATTATGGAACCAAGCTACTCAGACTTCACTGATGCCCATAACTACCCACACCCCATTAAAATAGATGTGCATTGTCCCTAATATACGGAACCAAAGCATGAGAAAACATAAAGGGGTCAAAAAACATACCTGGGCGCCTAAGCGTTAGTGTCCACCTTGGGTTCCCTACCAAGCAACACTTGATTTATCAAATTGGTTACTAATACTTAACCAATTACCCAAACTTCACTCTTCAAGTCATCTAGACGCTTCATGGACTGACAGATATTGAAGATGACCACTTCCTCTTTCAATCTGAACT
Organism: Solanum medicagineum; assembly: GCA_026153255.1. Lineage (NCBI taxonomy): Eukaryota > Viridiplantae > Streptophyta > Magnoliopsida > Solanales > Solanaceae > Solanum > Solanum medicagineum. Next base: position 18,625 of record JAPFFP010041968.1, on the reverse strand, counting down.
TTAGTTGACCAGCTTCCATATCCATTAGTGCTCACCCAGTGGCTCTGAACAGACTTCCCATGATGATTAGGATGTCGAAGTCGACTTTGCAATTTAGGATCACAAAGTCCGCGGGGATGTAAAATTTGGAACTTTAACCAGCACATCATATAGTATCTTGACAAGATTTTTCACTGCACGATCTACCATCAATAACCGCATGCTCGTCGGAGTAGGGACTCTCAATCCAAGCTTCTTGTAGACCACAAGGGGTATCTAGTTAATGCAAGCACCAAGATCACATAGTGCCCTTATAAACTCCACATCTCCTATGGAGCAGGGTATGATGAAAGCACCCGGATCGTCTCGCTTCTGGACCAAGGACCATGTAGCAATAACACTACAATGTTGAAACTCTTGGGAGAGCTCTTGACTCACAATGCGCTTTCTAGTGACCAAGTCCTTCCTGTACTTAGCATACCCTGACAGCTTCTCCAGTGCCTCATTGAGAGGGAAATTGATAGAGAGCTATTTAAGCATAGAGAGAAAGTGCTTGAATTTGCCTTCCTCCTCCCTCTTTTTGATTCTTTGAGGGAAGGGAGGAGGAGGCCTAGGAATAAGCTTCAACGTTTTTGGCGCATCAACAACTTCACTCACCCCATCCTTGCAACGATCATCTCCTATCTCTGCATCCTTGGGCGCATCCATTGATGTGCTGTCAAAATACAACACTTTTGATGCTTAAAACTTGAAATTTTGTGTGTTCTCAATGCGATATTAGTGGTTTTTATGTGTTTTTGTGTTTATATTTGAAAGATTATAGATTGTCCATGATTTTGTCGAAAGTTATAAAAGTTGCTACATTTTTACTGCGATATGAGACCCTCTACGAGTCATAGATCATTCTACGAGCCCTAGGGAGGTTTCGTGAAGATTTTCAGTGAGGGGCTAATTTTTGTAGTTCATTCTACGAACATATAGACGAGCCATAGATGAGTTTACGAGTCATAAAAGAGGATTCGTGCCCCAAGGATCAAAGAAGTGGACTTGCAACAATGTCATCAGACGAAAGCTCCTTTATGGGTCGTGAGGGGTTGTGGTAGAGTTGAAGACCAAAATTCCAGCAGCTGAGTACGAGACCCCGATTATGAGCTGCAAACTTCACTATTGGTCATAAAATACCTTTCGCATAATGTGCCGACCAGTTCTCCTATTTAGTTTAGGACTTGAATTTAATTATCATAAATAGGTTTTTTAGGTTATTCTTTATAAGTTTTTGCCTAGTATACTCATAGAATTCAATATTTTGAGAGAGAAAATTATAAGATCATATTGGGGAGTCTTTAAGAACACTTGTAGTTTAATTCAATCTTAAAGCTTGTTATTTTCATTGAAGTTGGATTTGTTCTTAATTCTATTGTGTAAGTGTTCAATTATGTCTTCTCAATTCATAATCTCTGTATCTACACATAGCATGAGTAGCTAAATCCGCAACTAGGGTTGTGGGAACCATGAAAAACTAACAAAGTAAAACCGGATAATTCACAATTCTTGGAAGGTGTATATGCTTGTATTAATTAACTATCTTCATTTTGCATGTTTTCTAGTTAGTGGTGGCCAACATTAGAACCCGCATAATGTTACTAATTGGATCAAGGTATTAATGAATAAGAAAAGAGATTAATTAACAGGATTCGATTGATGTGTTCTCGTGTAATCAACTAAACTAGGCCAAAGGGGAGGTTGTACTTGGACTAATAGGTAATGGTTAGTAATGCACACTATGGAGATGGGACAAATCACATAGTGAAATTCACCTCTCACCTTTGACCAAAGGGCTTGGTGAACTTAAATAACTGTCCTCCTAGTTATACACTAGACAAGAATAAGGTTAACTATTGTACTGAGTTGGGGAATCATAGGGAAGACAATACCCTAGTTTATCCCCATTATTGACTTCTGTCTTGTAACAATTAGTTAGTTTATTTTTTCATTGATTATTTCAAACCCCTCCTTTTGGGGAATTAAGTTGGTTAATTATTAGAATTGCAAATTGGGAAATTTTCTTGAGTCTACGTATTTCCTGTGGATTCAACCCTAACCTTAGTTAGCTTATATATCTTGACATGACAGTTTTATCCTCTAAAAAGGAGGTATAACTTGGGCGACATCAAGATTTCGGCGCCATTTCCCGGGAATACAGCTAGACTTAGTGAATTTATTAGTAATTTGAGTGTTAATCCTTAGTTCCCTCATTTTACTTTTGTTTGTTGTTTTTGTTTCTTTTTAGGGTGTAGGTGTAGTAAATGTCCAACACTCAGAGTCAAGGCAATCCCTTAACTCCATTTCATCCAGAGATCCACAGAATGCTAAGAAGAATAGAGCAAGACAATACCAACAACGCGATCGATGCATCTCTAAATAGGAATAATAATAAGGATGCTAAGAAAGACAAACCACCTCATTTGGAGAACATCCCACAACCTTAGGGTTTCAACACCAATGCTTACTAGAGGAATCAATACAAGTTGAACCTATGGTTATGGAGGTGACCGGGTCATTGTGTTGCCACCATTACTGGCAGACACAAAGTTAACAGTCTCGAATGGGTTACTTCAAATGCTACAGAACCGTAGGCTATTCGCGGGTTTACTATCAAAGGATCCTCATAGCCACTTACACAATGTGGCATTTGTCTGTAAGAGTGTGATGGGAACACATATTCTATCTATAGATGCTGTGGGACTTCATGTCTTCCCATTGTCTCTTATGGGCAATGCTGCATTATGGCTATCTGAGCTCCCCCAGAGTTCAATCACTAGTTGTTACAAACTTATAGTAGGCCTTTTTGGAGAGGTACTTCCTTAGATCGAAGAAGCTCCAGTGAAGGACCAGATCAACAACTTCGAGCAACTTCTTAGTGATTCGATAAGCACTACTTAGGAGCAGTTCAAATGTTTGAGAAACATCGTTAACCATAAGATAGTTGAGGAAACCTTGGTGGAAATCTTCTATCGTGCCCTTGATGAGAACAATCAAGTCTGTGCTGACACTATCATGAGGGGATATGTTTCTAAATCATCCATTTGCAAGGATAGCAGAGTGAATGAAAGGAGTGGCCAAGACAAATCTTGCATGCGGGTAGCGAGATAGAGTTTCCATAAAGAGTTCATATGCTATCAGTGTGGGACTAGAGCAAGCTATAATTAATGAAGACATCATGCAACAGGTTGCTCAATTCGCACAGGTATGGAGATGATGATGAAGTAGAGCCAAAAGAGAGTGAATGCAGTGGTTCATCAACCTCCACGTGCACCCATGTACGAGGAGTTGTACTATGATGAGGACACATGTTTTGATGCTTATTAGATAGGGAGTTTACATACTAACGCCTAAGGGTCCAATCAAGACTATCTTTGCCAAGGTCAAGGAAACCAAGATCAAAACTTTGGTATAAATAGAGCTTACGAGGACTATTAGGAAGGGTATTATGATAGGAATGGTCCTTATGTGCCACCACACAACCGTAATGCAGGTACAAGGAGTTCCAGAATTGAGAAGATGTTTGATAGCCTGTTGAACAAGGTTGAGACATAGGATGAGACTCTGAAGAGGCATGAAATCAGAAATTTCAAGTATTAATTAGAAAATAGAGTCTCACTTTATGGCTATCAAACAATTGGAACAACAGTTCGGTCAAGTGACGACTTAACTTAATCAGTGTCAGAAGGGTATACTGCCCAGCAATACAGTGTGAAATCCTAAAAATGAAGGACAGCATATGGCAGTCACTACTCGAAGTGGCAAGAGCGCCATTGATCCTCCCATGCCGATTGATGAAGAAGATGTTCAAGAGGAGATGGTTGCGGTAAAGGATGCAAATAAAAGAGATGACAATAGCAAGGATGAGGTGGTGAAGCTGCTAATGCACCACAAAGGTTGAATTTCATTCCTACGCCTCCTTCTCCCTTCCCTCAGAAAATCAAAAAGAGGGAGGAGGAAGGCAAGTTCAAGCACTTTCTCTCCATATTAAAGAAGCTCTCCATCAAGATCCATCTCATTGAAGCATTAGAGAAGATGTCGGGGTATGCCAAGTACATGAAAGACTTTGTCACCAAGAAGTACACTGTGATTTAGGAGCTCTTCCAAAAGCTTCAAAATTGTAATGTTATTGCTACAAGGTCCTTAGTTTAGAAGACAGAAGCTTCGGGTGCTTTCACCATACCCTACACCATTGGAAACGTGGAGTTCGCAAGGGCACTATGTGATCTAGCTGCTGGCATTAGTCTGATGTCCCTCGCGGTCTATAAGAAGCTTAGATTAGGATCCCTTACTTCAACTAGCATGCAGTTGTTGATGGAGATTGCATGGTGAAGAAGCCTGTAGGGATATTGTACGATGTGTTGGTCAAAGTAGAAACGTTCATACTCCCCACAGACTTTGTGATCCTAGATTGCGAATTTGACTTTGGTGTCCCAATCATCTTAGGGAGACTATTCCTAGCCACTAGGCGAGACCTAGTGGATACGAAAGTTGGTCAACTCAGATTTAGATTGAGTGATGAAGAAATTGTCTTCAATATCTGTCAGTTCATGAAGCATCCAAGATGAGTTAAAGAGTAAAGTCTGGGCAATTGGTGAAGTTTGAATAACTGATTAGTCTAAGTCATGCCGCGACGATAAATAAGGCGCTACTTGAGAGACAACCTAAGGGTTTTTGATATAATAACATAGTTATAGGTTTATTTTCAGTTTTGGACTCATTGTGTTTTTAATGTAATTATGGGCATTGGGCTAGTAGAATATAGGGTAACAATGTATTTTAAGTAGAGTACGTAGGTATAAGACCAAGTCAGCCAATTTGGCTGAGAAGAACATCAAGTGAGTCTCTACGACTAAGCTTACGGGTCGTAAAACACCTTACGACCCGTACCCCATCTCGTAGAGATTTTCAGTAAGCAGAAAAATATGCACTCCAGTCCATAAGCCAACTGTGAGATTCATAGATCAAACTATGGGTCCTGAATGGGGCTCGTGGACCCCAAGTAAGTTTTTTTGAATATTTTACTACATGTTGAGGGTTTGACAACCAATTCTATGAGTCATAAATCATTTCACGACTCGTAGACTGGTTCGTGAAACCTAGTCCTGAAAACTAGGGTTTGGATGTTCTACTAAACCATGATATATGAGCTGTGAAACACTCTACAGCCCGTAATCTAGGTTTCATAGAGTCCAAGCCCATTAGCTTTCAGTTGACCCGATCAATGTATAAATAGAAGGGTCAAATTATTTTGACCCCATTGTAACCTAAATTTACAAAATTGGCCCAACCGAACCCCACCCGCACTTTTTTTTGGGCAAGAATTTCGGCAGCCTTGGGTTTCACACCTACTCACCTCCTCCTCCTTCTTCTTCAATTTAATCATTATTCTTGGTAAGTTTTTGATTTAATTAAAACCCCTAATTTTCCTTGTTTGAATGATTAATTTAAAAATTTTATGGGATGATGTTTAGACACAAAAATCCATATTTACATTTTAATTGTGTTAGTCCAGAAATGGGCACTTTGGCTTTGTAGAGATGTTCTGGATAATTGTTGTGCCTGTTGAGTCACTCACCAAATGAAATTGAATGATTGTGTTTGTAAATTGGTGAGTGATGACATAGGTACATGATATTGAAGTCAATTAGGAGTGGTTCAAACCATAGGATAATTCATCCTTAATCACTTTCGATGGGGTGTATGTGTGTTGAACATGTTTGGGGGTGCTAGTTGTGGTATGAAAATCATGTGGGTGCATGAGTTTTGCTTCAATGCTGGTAATATTGTTGGTTGAGAAAGTGTTTTGGGGTTTACGTGATGGGCTTAGAAACTTAGGTAACTATGTTTTCTCATCCATGAGTGGCTTTTACGACCCGTGGAGCATTCCACGAATCGTAATTACCCCTCATGTAAAAATTCTAGAAACTTGATGTCGCTGAGTATCCATCAGATGAGATCTTCTACGAGTCGTAAATCACTTTACGGTTCGTAGATAAGTCTCATATATCCCTTATTGGAATTGTTTACTCACTGGAAATCTCTACGACCCAGTCTACGACTCATAAACCTCTTTACGAGTTATATCTGGTCTCATAGACTTTTCCAGTAACAAAGATTGTTTGAACGATTGGTTTACAAAGGCTCTTTATAGCTCGTAGTAAGTATCCACTACGACCTGTAAAGGTGATTTCGTAAAATCCTTTTGCAACTCAATTCAGATAATTTTTTGCATTCCAATTTTAATTTATTGGGGCTAATCAGGACGCGTATATGTTTAAGGTACTATTGCTCCAAAAGCTAAATGCGATGATATTCGTGCCATGCAGAGGAGGCTCAGGGATGAGCCTTCAGATGATGAGCAGGTCGCTTAGCTGAGTGGCGTATTAGAAGTACTGGATGTCAGCCCGAAGCCAGAGGCGGATAGACCATAGACCAGTGCTGCTGCCAGAGCTGGGCATACTCAGGCTCCTTTTGCTCACACTCCTCAGTCTAAGAAGGGAGGCAGCGATAATAGTGGTTTACCATACATGACTCCATCCTTGAGAGGAGTCAAGCTCTGGGGACAAATCAGAGACAGAGTCCTCCTTCACACCCCAATCATCTTCCTCCCGAATGCTCTCATTAGCCAGTGGTGCATTCGAGGGAATGCAGGAGATATATGTAGAAGGCACACAGCAAAGAGAGGGGCAGCCCGCTCCATTTATGAGGAACCCAGAGTCATCGCCAATATACTCGACTGTGTCCCCGACCTCCAAGACTCGATGATTAGATATGGGCTTGAGTGGCTGACCAGATCTCTTGCAAGATACTCCCCAACCATGGTGAGGGAGTTCTATGCCTCATATCCATCCACCATCCAGCTCAATCTTCCCAAGGGGAAGAAGCCCCTCGCTCAGCCAGACTGATCGAGAAGAGAGCACGGGGCCGGCTGGTGGATATATCGGAGGCCACCATCCACCATATGTTATTTGGTCCTAAGTTCCCTACCCCCAGATCCACCATAGATATCGACTACAGGGTGGGTAGATGAGGGACCCACTTGTGATAACAGATCTAGAGAGACGAGCCACTTTGATGAGATGGGTGGCTGGGTACATTGCTGAACAGGGTCCGAAACCTTCCTGGATCGGTACTCACTCGGAGCCTATCGTCAAGACTTCGCTCAGTTTACCCGCTAAGTTTTGGTAGGTGGTTCATTCACGCATCCGACTGACACTTGCTGATAATACTCTGATGTTGGAGTGTGCGGTTTTGCTTGCCAGTATCTTAGCTGGATATGAGATTGACTTGGCCTGCCTCATTGCTGAGTAGATTCATGGGGCCACACTGAAAAGGTCCACCTCTATCCTATTCCTATACTTGATATACACACTTTTTCTAGAGTCGAGGGTGGAGATACTACACCAGCTAGACCAGATGATTAAGGCCTAGTGTACATTAGATCCCAGCCTGATCAAGGTTGAAGAGAACCCAGTGGCACTCCAGCGAGCACAATGTCCACTTATGTCAGAGATGTTCGCCCTAACGCCATCGCCTGAGGGTTCTGAGATTGCCACCACTACTGTTGCTACTGAGGAGAGGACCCCATAGTCTGTGGTAGTTGAGGAGAGGGGCCCCACTATTGTTGTTCCTACACCACCATTACTTTATGTACTACAACCGCGGGCAAGATCTACAGGTCCGCTGTGGTTATCACATGCTGAGTCACAGTTGGCTTACATTGTTTATCAGATTAGGCCATGGGTCCCCTAGGCCATTGCAAACTCATTGGGTTGGACACAGGCATTCGCGGTCACCATTATTCAGGACCGTATTGCTACCTTGGATGCCCACATTGATACCTTTGAGGAGAGGGTATAACAGAGATTGGATGAGGCACGGTCTTTGGATTTGTCAGCTATGCAGATGAAGATCAAACAGCTCTGAGCCGACATGCCAACAACACTTGTGGCACCAGTTGCACTACCTGAGACTATACCTCCGATGCCAATGGTTAACTTATTCGCTCCTGAGGAGCCTATCAAGCATTCTCACGGGAAGAGACCCCTCACTAAGGATGATGAGCCAGATGAGAGACACGTACTTGCAAAATTCACAGAGGAGGAGGAGCTCGAGCTTGTCTTGAAGAGATCGAGACATGATGAGGAGATGAGATGAGTTCGAGAGACTGAGTGGGTGAGGGGTGCTGGCCCCTCCGGACAAAGTACCACTGCTGAGCAGACCACGTTGGAGAAGGATGGCCAGACTCAGCCACATATTGGCGCTTAGGCGCCCAAGTATGTTTTTGACCCCTTATGTTCTATTTTGTTTTGATTCTGTGCATTGGCGACAAAGCACATCTTTTTTGATAGGGTGTGGGTAGTTATAGGTCTCAGTGAAGTCTAAGTAGCTTGGGTCCATAACTACCCCAATTTTTTATCCCAAGGTTTTCTTGCCTATTTTTTTTTTTTGCCTATAGATATTTAATTTTTGTTGAACCAGCACGTTTATGGTGTTTAGATAATATTTGTAGCATATAGTACCAACACTTGTGGCATATAACATGATTTTTATCATTTGTTTGAAAAAATGATACCACCAAAATTTTGATCTATAGTTTTTTAGGTGTGTGACAATACCTATTCTTGTAAGTAAGGATACATTAAGATAAAAAGCATGATCTGAGAGTCTTTTGTTCATAATGTATGCAGTGTCATGTGAGTGTGAGAATAATTTGCTAAATTATTGTGTTTTGTTAATCCAGAACTTTACCTGTTACTTTAAGTTAGATTAATTGGATTAGGAAAGGATCTTAGGCCATTGTTCTTAATAAGTCTACTTTAGCCTAAAATGACCAACGAAATCAATGATATATCCCTTGTTCCTAGTGTTTGAGCCTAACATGTACCTATTCTTTAAAAACACCTGATTAACCTAGACTTGTTAGTTGTAAAATCCTGAAATTGGCCCTGGTCCTTCCTTGAATATTGTGCACCTTGACTGAGGCAAAAAGCCTAATTTGAGGGTGGCTACCAAAAGTGGCCCTAGTTCAGAGAATGGATATCGTGCACCTCAACATAGGTCAAAAGCGTAAGTTAAGGGTGGTTGGTGTAAGGGCGAAACATAAAAATAAGGGGGTGAGTCAGTGATATGGAGAAAAATGAAAAATCATGTACTAGGTGCAAGAAAAATAAGTGATGCCTTAATGTTAGCTAAAAAGCAAAATGAAGTGTAAAAACCAGACAAAAAGCTGAAAAAAATGAAAATAAAGCACCCAGAAAAACTTGAAATAGTAAAAAAGAGAGAACAATATGGAAATAGTAGAGTTGGTATTGCAAAAGTGTAAGAAAATGCAGTGTCAAGCAAGGCCTTTAGTCGCTATTTTCCCATAATATCACACCAAAGCCCCTTGAACCTACGTTACAAGCCTAGAAAGTCCTAAAGTAGTCCTAGTTTAGTTAGTTGAAGGTCTGAGTCATGAGTACTATAGGGGAAAGCCTATGGTATTAGAAATTATGCATGAATATCTTTTGTGAGAATGAATGATTTTGGATAGTCTTAAGGTCAAACATATGGGACTTCTTTCTGTGAGGCACTTGCATTGCATTGATAGCACTAGGCTTGTTCAGTGATTGTGGACTGTTGATAATCCCTTGCTTGTCATAGTTGTGTTGTCATATGCACCAGTTTGTATTTATTGGATAAAATAGCTATCTAATCCTGCTTTGAAAAGTTGGTGTATGTATCTGAGTCTGAGATTTATGTGATGTATACCATTGAATTGAGGTCGATGTGTGACTATATTTTCTATATAGATTGAGTCCATCGCTTGAGGACAAGCAGTAATTTTAAGCTGAGGGTGTTGATGTGCTGCCAAAATACAACACTTTTGATGTTTAAAATATGGAATTTTATGTGTTCTCAATGCGATGTTAGTGGATTTCATGTGTTTTTGTGTTTATATTTGTAGGATTATAGGTTGGCCATGATTTTGGGGGAAGTTATAAAAGTTGCTGCATTTTTTCTATTATATGAGACCCTCTATGGGTCATAGACCATTCTATAGGATGTTGGGAGGTTTCGTGAAGATTTCCAGTGAGGGGATGATTTCTGAAGTTCATTCTATGAACATGCAGATGAGCCGCAGATGAGTTTACGATTCGTAGAGGAGGATTCGTGCCCTGAGGATCAAAGAAGTGGACTTGCAGGAATGTCATTAGACGAAACCTCCTTTACAAGTCGTAAACCACTTTATAAGTCATAAGGGGTTGTCGTAGAGTTGAAGTCCGAAATTCCAGCAGTTGAGTACGAGACCCCGATTACAGGCCGTAAACTACAATATAGGTCATAAAGTACCTTTCGTATGGTGTGTCGACCGGTTCTCGTTTTTTGTTTAGGACTTGAATGTAATTATTATAAATAGGTCTTTTAGGTTATTTTTTCATAAGTTTTCACCTGGAACTCAGAAAACTCAATATTTTGAGAGAGAAAATTGTAAGATCATATTGGAGAGTCTTTAAGAACACTTGTGGTTTAATTCAATCTTGAATCTTGTGATTTTCATTGAAGTTGGATTGCTTATTCTTAATTCTATCGTGTAAGTGTTCAATTATGTCTTTTCAATTCATAATTTCTGCATCTACACATAGCATGAATAGCTAAATCCACAATTAGGGTTATGGAAACTATGAAGAACTAGCAAAGTAAAACCGGATAAATAACAATTCTTGGAAGGTGTATATGCATGTATTAATTAACTTTCTCCATTTTTCATATTTTCTAATGGTGGCCAACATTAGAACCAGCTTAGTGTTACTGACTGGACCAAGAGAGTAATGAATAGGAAAAGAAATTAATTAACAGGATTTGATTGATGTGTTCTCGTCTAATCAACCAAACTGGGCCAAGGGGAGGTTGCACTGGGACTAATAGGTAATGATTAGTAATAACACTATAGAGATGGGCCAAGTCACATAGTAAAATTCACCTCTCACCTTTGAACAAAGGGCTTGGTGAACTTAAATTACCGTCTGCATGCTATACACTAGACAAGAATAAGGTTATCTGGTGATACTGAGTTGGGGAATCATGGGGAACACAACTCTCTATTATTAACTTCTTTCTTGTAATAATTAGCTAATTTTATTTTTCTCATTGATTATTGCACCCCTCACCCCTTGGGGAATTAAGTTGGTTAATTATTCAGATTGCAAATTGGTGAATTTTCTTGAGTCAACGTATTCCCTGGGGGTTCGACCCTAACCTTGGTTAGGTTATATATCTTGACACTGACCACTTTATCCTCTAAAAAGGAGGTGTAACTTGGGCGACATCATCCATCTCCTCTCAAACATCTTCCTCATCAACTGGCATAAGAGGATCAATAGTGCTCTTGCTACCCTGAGTAGTAACTGCCATACACTGCCCTTCATTTTTAGGATTTTGAACAACAGTTCTAGGCAGTGTACCCCTCTCATGTTGATTGAGCTGACTGAGACTCAATTTGCTGATTGATGCTTGAAATGTCAGATTTCATGACCCTCAGTGTCTCATCCTATGTCTCAGCTTTCTTTAACAGATATCAAATATCTCCTCAATTCTGGATCTACTTGCATGTGCATCGCGGTTATGTGGTGGCATATAAGGACTATTTCTGAAGCCTTCTCTACGACACCAATCTGCATCTCTCTCTAAACCCTTGTTCCTATCATAGTATCCTTCACGGTTGTCCCTGTAAGTTCCATCTTTGTTGAAGTTCTGACCTTCTCTATGACCCCAATCTGCATCTCTCTCTAAACCCTTGTTCCTATCATAGTATCCTTCACGGTTGTCCCTGTAAGTTCCATCTCTGTTGAAAATCTGACCTTGGTTTTCTTGACCTTGGCGCCAATAGTCCTGATTGGACCCTTGGGCATTGGTCCAGAAACCCCCAGTCTTATCAGTAACAAAATAAACATCCTCATCATAGTAGGACTCATCACACATGGGTGCTTATGGAGGTTGATGAAGCACTCCATTTACTACACTCTTGGTTCTGCTTCATCATCACCTCCATACCAATGCAAATCTAGGCAAGTTGTTGCATGATCTCTTCATTGATTTTTGCTTACTCCGGACCAACACTGATAGCACATGAACTCTTGGTGGATGATCTATCTCTCTAAACCCATGCACAATTAGTCTTGGCCACTCTTTCCATTCGCTCTCCTATCCTGGTAAATGGTTGATCCAAGAACATGCCCCCCATGATAGGGTCAGCACAAGCCTGACTATTCTCATCAAGGGCATGGTAGAAGATCTCCACCAAGGTATCATCAACTATCTTGTGGTCAGGGATGCTCCTCAAACATTCAGTGAACCACTCCCAAGTAGTACTGATCGAATCACCAAGAAGTTGCTCAAAGTTGTTGATCTAGTCCTTCAACTTGAGCTTCTTCGATCTAGGGAGGTACCTCTCCAAAAAGGCTTTTTGCAGGTCTGCCCAACTGGTAATTGAACTTTGCGGGAGCTCAGATAGCCATAATGTTACATTACTTGTAAGAGACAATGGGAATAAATCCCACAATATCCATTGATAGATTCTATGTTACTATCACTCTCTTGTAGACAAATGCCATATTGTGTAGATGGCTATGAGGATCCTCCGATGGTAAGCCCGTAAATAGCCCACAGTTTTGTAGCATTATGTAACCCATTGAGTTTGTGAACTATATGCCTGCCAGTAGTTGTGGTAACACAATAGCTCCATTCACCTCCATAGCCATAGGATGCAGCCTATATTGATTCCATTGTGAAGCATTGGCATTGAAATCCTAGGCTGTGGAGTGATGTCCTTAAGAGGAGGTGGGTGCTCATTATCAATATTCTCATTGTTGTTTCTGTTCAGAGCAGCATTGGCCATGTTGTTTGCATTGTCTTGGGCCATTCTCTTTAACATTTTGTGGATGTTTGGGTCAAACTGAGTTAAGGGATTGCGTTGACCCCAGGTATTAGGCATACACTACACTTATACCCTGAAAAAGAACAAGAGCAACAAACAAAAGTAAAATATGGAAAATAAGGATTAACACCCGAATTACTGAGAATTAACTAAGTCTAGCCATATTCCCTGGGAACGGAGTCAAAATATTTATGTTGCCCAAGTTACACCTCCTTTTAGAGGATAAAGCAGTCGTTGTCAAGAAATAGAACCTAACAAAGGTTAGGGTCGAACCCATAGGGAACGCGTAGACTTAAGAGAACTCAATGATCGAAATTTGAGTGATTAACCAGCTTACATCTCCAAAAGGGGGGGGGTGTTTGCTATTATCAATGGAAAATATAATTAAACCAACACACATAAGAGAGAAATCAATGTGGAGAGAAACTAGGGTATTATGTTTCCCATGATTCCCCAACTCAGTATCACCGGCTAACCTAATTCTTTTCCAGTGTGTAGCATGCAGGACAATAAGTTATGTTCACCAAGCCCTTTGGTCAAAGGTGAGAGGTGAATTTCATTATGTGACTTGGCCCATCTCCATAGTGTGCATTACTAACTCTTACCTATTATTCTCACTACAACTTCCCCTTGGCCCAGTTTGGTTGATTAGATGAGAACACATCAATCGAATACTGTTAATTAATCTCTTTTCCTATTCATTACTACCTTGGTATAGTCAGTAACACTACGTGGGTTCTAATGTTGGCCACCATAAAAAAATGTAAAACAAAGAGAGTTAATAAATACATGTATGCACACCTTCCAAGAATTATGAATTATCCAATTTTACTTTGTTAGTTCTTCATGGTTCCCACAACCCTAGTTGCGGATTTAGCTACTCATGCTTTGTGTAGATGCAAAAATTATAGATTGAGAAAACATAATTAAACACATACACAATAAAATTAAGAACAAGCAAATCCAACTTCAATAAGAGTCACAATCTTAGATGAAACTCAAACACAAGTGTCTTCAAAGACTCTCCAATGTGATCTCACAATTTTCCCTCTCTAATTACTGAGTTCTCTGAGTACTAGGTGAAAACTTATGAAAAATAACCTAAAGAACCTATTTATAATAAGTAAATTACAAGTCTTAAACAAAATAGGAGAACTGGTCGACACGCCATAGGAAAGGGGTTTACGGGCTATATTGCATTCCACAGCCCGTAATTGGGGTTTCGTACTCTGCTGCTAGAAATTTGAACTTCAACTCTTTGGCACCCCTCTATGACTTGTAAAATGGTTTACTATTCATAAAGGAGTTTCGTCTGATGAAACTTCAGAAAGTCCCAATCTCTGACCCCAGGGCACGAACCATCTTCTACGACTTGTAAAACCATCCACGACTCGTCTGCATGTTCGTAGAATCCACTTCAGAAAATAGCCCCTCATGGGAATTGTTCATGAAACCTTTTCACGACCCATATAATGATCTTCTACGGCCCGTAAAGGGTCTCGTATAGAAACAAAAACTAGTGACTTCTACACTTTTTCCCCAAAAAATGATTTTTCACAAAGTGGTGACGAAACATATAACTTGTACAAATCTTTCCATTTTCCAAGTAGATCCGGTCCATCCATTCGTAGAGCTATGTACTCGATCACAGACATTTCTGGAATACTTCTAACAAAGGGGCAAGGCCAAACCTGTAATCCTACAAACATAACACAAAAATACATATACCCAACTACCAACTAACATCACATTGAGAACACACAAAATTCCAAGTTTTAAAGCATCATAAGTGTTGTATTTTAGTAGCACATCAGAAACCTAATGGGGGTTTAGTTGATATCCACATTTATGGATTCAGTGGCCAAGGTAGTAGGTATTTTGCTTGACTTCTTAGGCTAAGCGTGTCCTCGGTGGTCCGCGTATGATATCTTAGCTGATTCATGTGAAACACCCATATATCATAGGTGATTTGGGTTACAAGCAACCTAGTCTATTCACTCAACATCAACTCATGTAGTCAAGCATCTATACCTATTTGTTAGATTAATGCCTATATTTGCACATCCCTAGCATATTCCCTTGATAGTTACTTAATTCGACAATTAGAACTTATTAGCTGAATTTTATTTTGATTATTGCAACCCCTTAAATCCTATAATTACTTGGTCCAACGAGTCGCTTCCTCTTTGAACAATGATTCCCTATGGGATCAACCCCAATCTCTAGAGTTGGGTTATCATGCTGATGATAACCGCCCCTCTGCCTTTGAGTAGTCGAGTTGAGCAACGTCAAAAATGGCATTGTTGCCAGGGAATCAATGTGTTCATATTGAAAGTGTTTGTTGAGCTTTGTTCTTGTAGTTAGATGATTTTTACAGTTTTTTGTTGTTTTTGCAGTTGAATACTAGGTGTATCGATGGAGGATAAAACGTTCATGGTGAGAATGTCGAGGAAATGAACGGGACGCAAGATATTAATTGGGATTAAGTTGGAAGCACCGGTGCTACCCAACTACCCCCATTAGTTGGAGAAGTTAATTTCCATATGCCGAGCTCCATGTTACAACTCCTCCAACTGAAGGAATTGTTAGTAAGGCTCAGCCATAAAGATCGTCATGAACATTTGAGGAACTTTGTTGATGTGTTTCTCTCATTCAACTTCAGGGGAGTAAGCTAGGAGGCAATTCAGCTAAGGCTATTTCCTTTCTCTATAACCAGAAAGGCATTAAGGTGGCTGGCAGAGTTATCTCATGATTCTATTACTTCATGGGAGGAGCTACAAACTGCATTCCTTGAGAGATTTTTCCTCTCTCAAAAATGATTAAACTGATAAAAGGTATTGAGAACTTTAAGCAGAGAGACGGTGAGCCATTGCATGAAACATGGATCTAATTCCGGAAACTCTTGCTTCAGTGTCCTAACCATGGAGTTCCAGATCATATGCTTTTATAATACTTTTATGTGAGTTTTGATAGTACAAACAAAGGAGTCGCTGATCAACTAGTGAGAGCACAATCATTCAGTGAAGCTTGCAATCTCTTGGATGGCATGACATAGATTAATAGAGCTTGGTATACACGAGATGATGTAGTCTCTCCAAACCACAGAGGTCCTACTAAGGAACATCTTGCTAAGGATCAAGAAAGGGATGAAAACATGGATAAGATGTTAACTCAACTTGATCTTTTAACCAAGTATGTCATGGGAGGAAATCACAAGAGTGTGAATACCGTTGGTACTACTGGAGAGGTGATGTTTGAAGGTACACCATTTGAAGGTGGTTATTATGAAGAATGTCATTACATACGTAACCAAATGGTGGGCTTTCGACCGGCTTTTCAAAGGCCACTTGGGAATTAACGTTGGAACAATAACTCAGGATGGTGAGATCGAGCATGGACTGATCAACCTCAAGTTACAGGTTGGCGTAATCATGAGGGAAACAAGTATATTCCATCATATGTAGAGTGAAGGTGCTGAACCAGTAGTTAATCAAGGATCCTTGAACAAGATATTCTTTCATGAATTTTGAGTAAGGTGGAGGCTTCAGACAAGATATTAAAAGAAATGAAATTTAATTTTTGCCAATTGAGTCAAACTATGACGTCTCATTCAGCATCCACTAAACATTTGGAGACTAAATTAGGAAATATTTCAGCTCATTTGAATAAATGTCCTATGGGAGATCTACCTAGTGACATGGTGGCCAACTCAAAAGAGAATGATAAGCAGTGCTTGGCCATTACTACTCGAAGTGGAAAGTTGATCGAAGGCCCTAAACTATCACTGGTTGTTGATGAAGATCTGAAAGAGGTAGAAGAGAAAAAAGATATGATTGTTGTTGAGGGTGATGAACATGAGCCTCAAGTTGTGGGTGATGATGTTCTCGGCAATCCTAAGAATGATATGCAAGAGAAAAATGGGGACAATGTGGAAAAAAGCCAAGAACACTATCTCCAAAACTCAAGTCCAGCTGTGAGGCCAAACGCACCTCATGTCAAAGTGAATCCTCTATTCCCACAAAGGTTGAAGAAAAAAGAGGAAGATTAAATTTCAAAAGTTTCTTTCTATGTTCAATTCTTTGTCAATAAATGTTCCCTTGTGGAAACATCAATTGAAATGGCTGAATATGCCAAGTTCATGAAGGAATCGATGATGAAGAAGAGGACTCTTGAATATGAAACAATTGAAGCATCTCAAAACTGCAGTGCAATCTTGACACAAAAGCTGGTGACCAAGAAGGAAGACCCAGGGGCATTCACAATTCCATGCACATTGCCTCAAAGTTCAGTAAAGGTCGTTGTGATTTAGGGGCAATCATAAATCTCATACCGCTAGCTATTTTTGAAGAACTAGGTTTGTAAACCCCTTCACCAACTACAATGCAGTTGCTCATGGCTGATAGGTCTATCAAAAGATCAGTGGGAATTCTACACGATATGTTTGTGAAGATGGATAAATTTATCCTTTCTGTGGATTTTGTGATTTTGAATTGCGAGGTGGATACAGATGTGCCTATCATTTTAGGGATGCCATTCTTAGCCACCGGGCAAGCTATGATTGAGGTGGAAAGTGAAGACTTGAAATTTAGAGTGAATGACGAGGAGGTTGTTTTCAACATTTTTAAGGCTTTGAAATAAAGAGATGATCCGGGGATATTGTCAATTATGGACTAGTCGGCGGTAACTTGAAGTAAAGAGGAATGACATCATGTCACAATGTTAACTAAAAGTGTTGCTTGGGAGGCAATCCAAGGTGAGTATTTTACTATAATTTAGTTTGAATAATGGGTGTTGAAATGTGCAGGGTTGACAAGAAAAAAAGAGTGGCAAGTTGAAAGGGTGACCGAGAAGAACCACTCCGCATATTGGCGAGCCATATGGGTGGTGATCAATTTGACCACATTTTTGGTTGAAAGGTGACCCTGAAAGTGCTGTAAATTTTGGCGAATCAAAAGTCCAAATGGCGAATCCCCAATTCCATTTGGCAATGGTTAGTTTCACTACACTTCTGGGTCGAAGACAAGATAAACTCACTGTGAAAAAAAGGGTGGTCCCTACATGTTAGGTGTAGCGTCAAGTGTGTTAGGCGGTGTCGTTCGGGGTCACTAAACATGAATGCTTGTCGACCTACTTAAGGCTTTTCAAATGTCTTGGCCCTTTCACTTTCCACCTCCCTCCTTTTCTCTTCCCTCGCATGCCAATTGACCTTTCTCTTGTTTTTCTTTGAAAATTTTCACTAAGAAGTTAGGAATAATCATCAAGGGCATCACCAAAGGTTCAACAGGTATGATCTCAATGCCTTATTCTAATTCTTTGAAGAAGCCATTGTTTGTGAGGGTGATCAGGGTTTTAAATATGAAAATCATTCTTTATACTTTGAAATTCTTGAAAGATTCATGTGGGTAGGAGTTTACAGTTGCTTTGAACCCTGTGTTACATGTTTATATGATTTATTTTAGGTTGTGTTATCTCTTTATGAATGTCGAAATTGGGGGTATGAATGAGTTGGGTTAGAGTCATAAATAGGCTTTTGTTTACTCATTGCTGATTAGTTTGTGGGTTTGACCCCAAATCTTGTGATTGATAGGATGTTTGTTTGTACTCATGTAACACCCCACACCTTACAATATTGGTACAATTCAAAGGAAACATGATATGAAAGGGGCAAGTGACGCTAAATTT